>PVKE010051933.1:0-10492 GCA_004027555.1 Craseonycteris thonglongyai | reverse complement strand
GGGGGGGGAGAAGGAGGAGGGCCCAGAGCAGCCTTCATAGTTACACATCATTAGTTTTCTACTTAGTTTCATTCCACAGTTGGGCAGGGGGCTGTGCAGGGGCAGGAACTGGGCCAGGAAGTTGGTTCCAGTGAGAACTGAACTGGGGGCGCACCCCAGTTCAACGCATGGGTCCACCATAGGCCGGGGCCAGGATTTAATCCTCGGAACCCAGGGCTATAAGACAAACACTCAACCTGTTGAGCCATCCCAGCATCCCAGAATTGCTAGTTTTAATAGTTACCGGGTATGAGAGACATAGAAATGTGTTGTTCATGGCACCTCTGGCAAACTTAGAAATAAACCAGGTTTGTGATGAGAGATTTACTACTCTGGGGTCTGCTGGTTTTCACTGGTTGATTTTCCAGGTTACATTAGTAAACTTACATCAACAGAAACTCAGCTTTTTCTGAGAAGACTTAAACACCAATATTCTGTATCGATTGGTACCAATTCCTTGCTCAGAGCATCAGGATTTCTAGATTAGAAACACAGACTAACACATTAACAAAAGTCAAATGAAGTTTCTACCCTCCTGCCTCATAAAACATTTACTGACCACCAACTCCTGTGAGAGACACCGGTGACACAAAGATAATAAAACATGGTCTGTTCCCTTGGGAGGCTCAATCTGATCCACTAAATAAACACGAAATGCACATGACACAATAATGGGACAGATGCTATACTAAAAGAACGTCAG
Source organism: Craseonycteris thonglongyai (assembly GCA_004027555.1). Classification (NCBI taxonomy): domain Eukaryota; kingdom Metazoa; phylum Chordata; class Mammalia; order Chiroptera; family Craseonycteridae; genus Craseonycteris; species Craseonycteris thonglongyai. Next base: position 9,750 of record PVKE010051933.1, on the reverse strand, counting down.
GAGACCAGAAGACAGGAGCCTTTGCATCATGCTGCATAGAGGGGACATTAAAGTTGGGTGTTACCGGTAACTGGTGACTATGAATTTGCCTGGTGGAGAAGAAGCTGACAGATCCTTTTTTTTTAGGCAGAGAGACCATATGCAAAGACGTGGCAGCGGGGTAGGACATGGTGTGCCAGGGAATGGAGAGCAGTTCTGAAGGGCTGCAGGGAGTTTGGGAGAATGGTGGGAAGAACAGCAGAAGGCTGTTCGCTAGGGCAAGGGTTTGGGGGTAGGCTTGAGAGACTGAAGGCAAGTTTCCTATACAGCTTAGGCATAGATTCACTGGAATGGGGAACAGTGGGTGAGATAAAATTGCTAAGGAATAACTAGTGCTACCAAGTAGCCAATCCAGATATATCTGGACAAATTTTTGCTGAAGGGAGGTTCAAGCCTAGTGATGAACCATGCTGGTTTAAGTCATCATCTGTGGGGAGTCACTGCAACTGTTTCTCTTACAGATCAGGAGAGAAGGAAAGCCCTCCCCTTCTCTTTCAAAATGATACTATATTGCCCTCTATATAAATCGGCATTTTTCCCTCCAAAGTCTCACTTCTCCAATGTATCTTCCACAACGCTGCTGGAGTTGTCTTCCTAAAACACAGCTTTAAAACCTGGTTTCTCAGTGGCTACAGAGCCTGAAGCTCAAATTCTTTAGCAGCCTTAGCTTTTTCACATATAACATATCTTTCTGCACTTCTGTGCTTTTACTTGTGACGTGCCTTTCTCCCCTCTTCCCAGTCTGTCAAAATTCTACTTGTCTATCAAAATCTTGCATAATGCCCACCTCCTCAAGGAAGCCTCCCTTAATTCTTCTTGTAATGATGATTCCTCCCATTTTGACCCGTATCATCTTGCTGGTTCCAACCTAGTTCATCTGCCTTGTGTTTTAGGTGGTCTTTGGGAAGCTGTTTTTGGAGTGGGCATCTAGACGAGGAAGAAGGGAAAGAAGGGAGAAAAGAACATTGACTTCTGAGTAAGCACAGTAACTGACTCCTAGAGCAGAATTAGGTATCCGGAGGCAGTTAAGCAGTAAGTAAGTGAGACCTGATTACAGGCCAAAGTGGAAAACTATTTTCCAAAGATGGCTGCAATAATATTTCCCAAGCTTTTCTACAATATGGCCTCCCATCAAGAAATGGAGCCTACTTCTCCCCTTGAATCTGGATGGCGTGACTCACCTGTAACCAAGAGAATGCTGCAGATGTGGTGCGGCATGACTTCTGAGGCTAAGTCAGAAAAGGTCATGCAGCTTCCTTCTGGTTCTCTTAGTGTGTATGCTCAGCCTCCATGTAAGATGTGCAGCCACCCTGAGACTGAGGTGCTGGAGACACGACGTGTAGGTGTTCCTGTACATAGTCCCAGCTGAGCTCACACTTCCAGCTAGTCCGCAAAAATGCCAGCTGTGTGAGTAAAGTCATCTGAGACTCATTTGACCAGTCCACCTGCCAGCTGAATACCTCAACCAGCTCAGGAGGAATAGAAGAATCTCCTAGCTGAGACCTGCCCAAATTCCCAACTCACAGAATTTATAAGATATAACATAACAGATACTGTTCTAAATATTAAGTTTTGAAGTAGTATGGTACACAGCAGTAGATACTAGAAAAGCCAGAAAATGAATCCTTGACTCTGTCTGCTATTCCTAAAGCTGTTTAATCTTCTGAAAAAGTTGTCATCACTGACCAATTCATGATGAAAACTTCTGAGATCTCCTGAAGGCATTTAGGGTGCTTGGTGAGAGCCAAGGTGTGACTTGGGTCCAAACTGTGAAGATAAGTCCAGGAGCTAGGACTCAGAGGCCCCCAGCAAAGGGCAGTATTGCCAAACTGACCAGTAGGTGTTTTGCATAGGCCTGCAGAAGCTCACTGCACTTTGTCAAAGCACAGATTGAAGGTTGGAGGCATGAAGAGATTCTTTGTATCTGGCAGATGGTAGAGATTTCAGGCTCAATAAAGACCTGTTGTGAGAACTGACTGAATCTAGGCATCAGTGGCAATACTAGTGGTACTGTTTACTGAGAGGTATTGGGCAGCTGACACATCCCAAGATGCCATAATGAGTCCGTAATTGGGTATGTGATGCAGATCTGGACTCTCCTTCTGTCGCATTTGAGTCACAGGGCTTGCAGGTTGGAGAGTTGGAGCCAGCCTGCTGGACTCTCTGTGGAGGGACTTTCTGAAGTTTCTGGCTTGGAATCTTACTCTCATAAGATAATCCAGGCCTCTGAGCCTACCATGAGTGTTTTAACTTGAAGGTTATACTTGTTTCTCACACAGTATTTACATTTATTTCTGTTCCCTTCATTCTGTGGAACTCATTAGCTAAGTGTTAGCAACCACAGATTTCCCTCTAACAGTTTTAAACCGTTATTCTGAAAATTAAATAAAACATTCCTCTTTTCTGAACTCACAATAGCTTCTTTTTTCTAAGGACCATATTTAAGATCTCTCATACTGATTGAACCCTATCAATGCCTAAAGGAGAGGCTGACTCAATACCAATGTATAGGCCCTTATAATTATCCTGAAAAGGAAACTGAAATTTCTGATCTCCAAAGCAGCTTTCTTCTACTGGGAAAAGAGATTAGAATCATATCCTCTATTTTCAGAAGACCTTTAATATTTTTATTCAAGGCATATTTTTTGAAGCCATAGTTCTGACTGGGCAAGTGTTTTAATCTGAGAATGTGTTTATAGGAATAAGATTTCACTGTGATTTTCAAATGGCTGGACATTTTATTAGCCAAATATCTTATTTTCATTAAACTTGCAACAAGTAATACATGATTTAAAAAATTATGACTGTATATTTTCATCACATAAATATTAGGATTCACACTCTCCTGGAGAAATCTCAACTTTGTCTCTGTTTTTAAAATAAAGTCAGAGATTTGTTAACTGTACTGCAACTAAAATGTTAAACAAAAGAGGCTTTCACTCAGAGATTAAGGCTGGGAAAGCCTTGAATCAAAACAAATGGAGAAATTGGCTTTAGGGCCAGACAGAATCAATTGTTTCCAGGTCAGTCTCGGTTTGAGGAGCCTAATGAAGACTGATCACCCAACAAGGGCTGGGATTAGCATGCTGTCAGTCATCATTAGTCATTGCAGTACTCTAAAGGGCTTCTCTGGAGTCAAGACACCTTTGCTTTCACGTGCATTTCTCAATATTCTTCATAAAGGCATATATATTAATTAGTATATTAACTGACTAATGTATGTTAATTTACATATACACTACTATTTAAATATTTAAGAGACACTGCTAAATCACTTTTAAAATGTAATCTTATGCTCAAGTATGCAGTCATTTGAAGCAAAATTAAAAAAACCAAGTAGTGTATTTGTTCAGTGGTTTATTTGCCTCTCTGTACCCTAAATTCCTTGAGGGCAGGATTTGGGTATGACTCATCTCTGATTGCTTCTTGGTGCCTGGCACAGTGCCATGCACATTGGAGTGAAGTTAATATTTCTGAGTGAATATAAAGAAACCTCTTTAAAAAGAAATGGAGATTCCATTTGAATGAAGAGACTGATTCTCTTGACAACCATGTGATTTGAAAGCAATTTTTGTACAGCTCTATAGTTTGCAAGCATTTCCACATGTTTATTAACACTTGAAGACAAGTGTCAATAAGCTTATTATACTGTTGAGGAAGTTGACCTTTAGAGAATTATGGAACCAGGTTTTCTGATTCCCAAGTTTATTGAATTAGACCCCCCCCCCCATGTATGCGTGCACACATGGGTACACACACACACACACTCATTTTCCAAAATTCATTCACGAGGTCCATGTTTTTAACATTGCTTAACCCACCCACCTCATGAAAACTATATTTACAGGGGGAGAGAACTGGGCATAATTTCTAAAATATCAGGTTTTTTCAACTGCAGCCAGATATGTATGTCGCCATTCCCACAGAATACATAGAGTAGCTGATGGATTCTGATGTGAGTGAATCTTCTAATCCCATTTCCAGTGCATGCACATAAAATTCAGTGCTTAGCTTTGCAAGCACTCAATCACCAGGTGCAATGTAGGGAGACAATAAAAAAATAGCTTTACCTTTTAAAACCTAAAGAACTAGAAGAAAGCTGAAATTAAGTGTTCCTGATCAGAAATCTTTAGATTTTCCTTGCAATATTAGGAATGTGGCAGTCAGGTAAAATTATTTTGTCGTGTTTTTAAACATTATGTAAATGCACTTATATAAAAATTATTTTGACATGCTTATAAACATTTTTTTTAAAGCAATATTCTTTTTTTTTTTTTTTAAGATTTGTTTATTGTTTTTGACAGAGAGAGAGAGATGCAGAGTCAGAGACAGCGAGAAGCGGGAGGGCCCAGAACAGTCTCCACAGTTGCACATCATTGGTTTTTCCACATAGTTTCATTCCACAGGTGGGCTGGGCTGCACAGGGCAGGAACTGGGCCAGGGTCTCACCCCGGTGAGAACTGAACTGGGGGCACTCCCCAGTTCAGTATATGGGTCTACACGGGCCGGGGCCGGGATTCGATCCTTGGTCCCCAGCGCTGCAAAGTGAGCACCTAACCCACTGAGCCATCCCGGCTTCCCCTTATAAACATTTTATAAATACACAATTCATCAAAATGATTTAAAAGCAGTCAGCATCCAGAACAGAAAAATGTGCTCACCATCCTCCCGCCCGCTGCAGTTCTGCAAGGCGGGTGTGAGTGGCAGAGGCGGGCTGGGGAGTGTTGCCTCATCCTGTGAATCAAAGCCAAAAAAGGTGCCTCACTGCTGCGGGGCCTCTGATCTCTTGCTCTCTATTTTTAGAACACTTCTGTCCAATATCCTTTGCCCCATTGCCACGACCTTTCATGACACACTTTCTGGTGGTTATTTTGGGCTTATATTCATTCCCCCAAAGTATTACTACAGTTAGAATCAATGTGTGAGGTACATCATCACAATTTCTTGCTTGAAAAAGTACGCAAAGCACATGTTCTCAACTGAGGGTGAGAGAGCTAGGATACAAAGGACAGATATATCATCCACATTTTTAGTCATCAAAACATTTTGGGACTGTTTAATGTAGTGGCTACCACAACCTCACAAGAGCATTATCTAGATGTAAGTCTGGTTACATGGATTCAGCAAATGTGTCCAGTACATATAAAAAGGTAGAAATGTGTGTATGTGTGTGTGTCTTATTGTTGCTGCTGTTGTTGTTGTTTAAGGGGTAGAGAATGAGGAGATAATCATAAAGAATACATAAGATTTATCACTTCAGGTTACTTTTTCAGACTTTACCTCTCCTTAAATCTATAAACCATATGTAAGAATCAGTACCCACAGTGAAGGAAGGACACAGACTTTAAGCAGGCTTTGACTATGTATGCAGTATCCTTCAGAAAAGTATTTCTACAAAGAACTTTTAAAAGGACAACAAACATTTTCCCACAATAAATAAAAGAAATACATAAATCCAGGAAGAAAATCCCTCCTTAGTAAAGACAGAGCCTGTCTTTTGTGTTCATCACTGTATCTTCTCTGTCAAGTATAATGTGAAATAAACAGCTACATCAATGGGATAACAAAAACGCTAACCTATATTGAGCACTTAGTATATGGCCATGTGACAAGCAATGTTCTACAAGATCTGCATCAATTAAATCCCTAAAATACTTTCAATGACCTTATAAAATATGTGCTTATATTTTCCCCATTCAAGAGGCAAAGATACTGGTGTTCAGAGAGGCAAGATATCTTGTCCCAGGTCAAGCATCTCTTAAACAAGAGAGCCAGAATTCAACACCAAACACTTCAGATCTAGAGCTCATAATTGTGATGAAATGAGTTTTCTGCCTCTGCTTCATCCATGAGGAGTTTAAAGAGCTGAATTTACTCAGTATTATAGACTGAATTGTGTCTCCTCAATATTCATACATTGGAGTCCTCAGCTCCAGGGCCTCATATTGTGACTATATTTAGAGACGGGATCTTTAAAGAGATGAGTCAGTTAAAATGAGGTCATTAGAGTGGGTCCTAATCTAATACGTCTGGTGTCCTTAGAAGAAGAGGAAATTTGGACACAGACATGTACAGAGGAAAGACCATATAAAGACAAAGGAAGAAGGCCATCTGCATGCTAAGGAGAGGCCTTGGAAGAAATCAACCCTGTCAAGACATTGATCTTGGACTTCCAGCCTCTAGAATTATGAGAGAATAAATTTTTGTTGTTTAAGCCATCTGATTTGTGATCTTTTGTTATGGCAGTCCTGGCAAACGAATACACTCATGTTAACATATAAAACAGAAGCCAAAGAAAATGCATAAGGGGGATGCTGGGATGGCCCAGGGACTTGAGTGCTCATCTTGCAGTCCCAGGGTTTGAGGATCGTATTTTGGTCTTGGCTCATGCGAACCCATATGCTAAACTAGAGTGTGCCCCCAGCTTGGTTCTTGCTGGGGCGAGCTTCCCATGTGGGAGGCTCCCGGCCCAGTTCCTGCCCTGCGTGGCCCCATGCCCACCTATGGAGCGAAACTATTGAAAACTGATGATGTACAACTATGGAGACTGCTCTGGGCCCTCCCCCTTTGCTCTGTTTCTCACTCTCTGTCAAAAACAATAAAAATAAATCTTAAAAAAAAAAGAGAAAAAAAAAAAGAAAATACATTTGTTCCAGTTTAGTCCAAACAAATAAAACCAATCCAAAGCAGATACTTGTTTCCCTTCCATGGACATAGATTGACCAGGTAAGCAACTTTTGCAAGTTTCTAATTAGGTGGAATGTGCTATCAGAACATTCCTTTTGATGGCCCAGGGAGCTCTATTCTCTGAAGATTCCTCATGAATACAGAGATTGAAAACTGTGACTCCAGTTTTAGCTTGTTGTGAGTATATGGTTGCTATGTCTGAAAATTTTCTTTTCTTCGGTTATTTCCACGTCCTGAGTAAAAGCCCTTTCTTTTCTATATATTCATGAAATAGATACCTTATATTTTAAGGCACATTTTAGTATAAAAGTTATATTAAAGAGAAAATAATCAGAATATAAAAATCATTCACAATCCCGTTATCAACAGATAAATGTTATTAACAAAGAAAAAATATATATAAACTTATATTTTAACATATATGGATTTTGTTTGTTTGTTTGGTATTAATTAACATTGTTCTGAGTGCTTCTACCAAGTCACTAGTTTTTTTAAAAAAAAAAAAGATTCTTAATTGCAGTTTATACTTCTAAAAGATTATACTATAATTTATTAAACATTATATTTAGTGCTGGCAAAAATATTGTAAAGTAGGAATTCTCCTTAGTTGTTAGTTGAAGTAAAATGCTATGACTTTCTGAAAAACAGTTTGACATTATATATTAATTGTTATTGAAATAATTCATAGCCATTATTCCAGTAGTAAAAAGTAAAATAAAAGCATTTATATATAAATTGTCACCTTCTCAGTGGAGCTATCCTTGGTGATCTTATTTTATTTTATTTTTTAAAAATATTTATTTATTTATTTATTTTATTTTTGACAGGGAGAGAGAGAGATACAGAGACAGAGAGAGCACTGAACTGGGGGAGCTCCCGGTTCAGCATATGGTTCCACATGGGCCGGGGCCAGGATTCGATCCCTGGTCCCCGGCGCTGCAAAGTGAGCACTTAACCCACTGAGCCATCCCGGCTTCCCAAGGTGATCTTATTTTAAAATGCATCCCTAACATTTGATTTTAACTAGTAGGGAGACCTCAGTGACATCCTAGGTCATTCAGTAAAGACATCAATAAAGTCACATCTTAGTGGTAAGGCTGAACTATCTCTGGAGTGAAGACTACTCTAGCCCTGTCCTAGAAAAGTGTAAGGGCTTGAAAATGGGTCAAACTAATTTTCATGTAACTTGACTACTTACCAAAACAAAGCCCCACACTATTAAAGAATAACAACAAATCCAGAAACTCAAAAATATAATATTTATGACACTTAGCTTTCAATAAAAAATTATTAGACATGCCAAAAAGTAGAAAAGTGTAATTCAGAACCAGGAGAAAAATAATTCAATAGAAACAGACCTAGAAATGACAAAGATAATGGTGCTAAAAGATAACAACATTAAAAGAACTACTATAGCTATGTACAAATATTTAAAGTAAAACATAAATAGAATGAAGACAAAAGTGAAAGATACTTTTAAAAGAATCAATTAGAACTTCTAGGGATGAAGAATATAATATTGGAAACAAAAATTTCATTGGATAAGGTTAATAGCAAATAAGACACTACAGAAAAAAAAGATTGGTGAATTTGAGGATATAGCAATTTAGAATATATACAAAATGAACCACACAGAGGAAAAAAAAGACCAAAACAAAAACAAACTGCACAGAACCTTTGTGACCTGTGGAATAATACATCAATTGTAAGTGAAGTTGAAGTCTCAGGAGAGGAGTAGGTGAATAGAAAAATACATAAAAGATTATTGATGCTTTGTAGTATAGACTGAAGTCAGGAAGCGTGATGCCTCCAGCCTCCCCCCCCCCCCCCCCCCCCCCCCCCCCTGCCCCAGAGGATTGCTTTGGCAATTCGGGGCCTTTTGTGGTTCCATATGAATCTGATCATTTTTTTAAAAAATCTAGTTCTTGAAAGAATGTTTGTGGGATTTTGATGGGAATTGCATTAAATCTATATATATCGCTTTAGGTAATATGGCCATTTTAACTCTATTGATTTTTCCAATTCATGAACATGGAATAGCCTTCCATTTCTTTGTATCTTCTTCAATTTCTTTTAATAGTGTCTTATAGTTTCCTGTGTATAATTTCTTCACGTTCTTTGTTAAGTTTATTTCTAAGTATTTATTTTTGTTTTGTCGCAAATGGTATTGTTTTTCTCGCTTCTTTTTCTGAAGCTCCGTTTGTACATAAAAAAGCTATGGATTTTTGTACATTGATTTTGTATCCTGCAACTTTACTGTATTCATTTATTTCTAACAGTTTTCTGGTGGAGTCTTTGGGGTTTTCGATATAAAGAATCATCTCATCTGCAAAAAGTAACAGTTTAACATCTTTGTTTCCAATTTGGATGCTTTTAATTTCTTTTTCCTGCCTAATGACTCTGGCTAGAACTTCCAGCACTATGTTAAATAGCAGTGGTGACAGGGGACATCCCTGCCTCATTCCTGATTTTAGAAGAAAAGGTTTCAGTTTTTCCCAGTTCAGTATGACATTCGTTGAGGGTTTGTTATATATGGCCTTTATTATGTTGAGGTCTTTTTCTTCTATACCCATTATAATTAACAAAACAAGGAATAGCAAGTGTTGGAGAGGCTGTGGACAAAAAGAAACCCTTAAACACTGCTGGTGGGAATGTAAATTGGTACAACCACTGTAGAAGGCAGTGTAGAGATTCCTCAGAAAACTAGGAATGGAATTGCCATATGACCCAGCAATCCCTCTCCTGGGTATCTACCCAAAAAACCTGAAAACCTTAATCCAAAAAGACGTATGTACCCCACTGTTCATCACAACACTGTTCACGGTGGCCACGTCAACCAAAGTGTCCTCTGATAGATGACTGCATAAAGAAGTTGTGGTACATTTATACAATAGAATACTACTCAGCAATAAGAAAAGATGAAATACAGCAAATTGTGAAAATGTGGATGGACCTTGAAAACATCTTATTAAGCAAAATAAGTCAGAATGAAAGAATCAAGAAACATATGACCTCACTTATAGG
>PVKE010051932.1:0-10490 GCA_004027555.1 Craseonycteris thonglongyai | reverse complement strand
GCACTGCGTGCTGTCCCTTGAGTTCGGATGTTAAATTGTCCACAGTCTTGTGGGGCTTCCACGCTCCCTAGGTCTCGGCTTCCAGCCCGCCCTCGATCCAGCTCCACTTTGACCGTCGTCCCCCAATCCCCCTTTGTTTTTGCCAGCCCCGGGCCGCGCTCCGAGTCTCTGTCCCCGAACCGCTGCTTCCCTTTCCCTCGCCCGCTCTCCCCTTTTTTCTCTAACCTTTGGGTGTTGTTCCGTGTTGTGTGGTTCTCTTAGTTGAGGTTTCTTCTCAGGGTTTCCCCTGTGGATTCCCCTCTGTTCACAAGGCCCTTCCCAGGCAGTTATCGGCGTGCTCCTCTCATGCCGCCATCTTGGATCTCCCTTATATTTTTTCTTTGTTGAATTCTCATTGTTCATCCATTCTTCTACCCAGTTCAGTGAGCATCCTTATGGCTGTCATTTTGAACTCTTTATCAGGTAAATCACTTGTCTTGTTTCATTACAGACATTTTCTGAGGTTTTATTTTATGCTTTCATATTCCTGTTTCTTAAATTTTCTTAATGTCCTTCCTTAACTCTGTGTTACTTGATTTTCATTACATTTAAAAAAGCCATGTTTCCTATTTTGGAAGGAGTAGCCTCATGTGGGAGATGAAATAATCATCTCTGGCCCTAGCTCTTTGTTGTCTTTCAAACCTTTGTGATTGTCCAAGCAGCCTAATATATTTTTAGTGGTTCCCAGCAGTCTAGGCTGTGCCAAGACCTGTCAGTGTCTCAGAAGGCAGGATCTCAGTAAGTACCTAGATTTGGGCTTTTTGGAAGGCAGCCCCTCACGCAGCATATTTTTAAGTATGTAAGTATGCAGAGGGTGTACATTTTAAGAAAGAAAAACACTGTATTAAAATCAAAATAATATATACCGATAACAAAAGATGAATACAAGTCATTTTTTACTTCTGCAATTACAAAAGGTGCTGAAAGTGGTTACCATCAGCGTCCAGACACTTCTGATTACTGTGAACTACTGCTTGAACAACACTAACCAAAGTGTCCACTTGTATCGCTGCACATGCCATTTCAATGTACCATGCGTCTCAAACTTATCACGAATGCATACAGTTGTTAGGCATGTTGGAGGTTCTGTTGCACACTCACACCCCCACTGTCACTGTACTGCCACAACATTCTCGAATTTCAAATATTACTTCAAAATGGTCTTGTGCTCCTCAAATGACAACCGTGATTCTGCCATTTTCTTTGACTGTCCAGCCTGTCACATGGTGAAGCTAGCATTCGATTAATGCCATCTTTTGAGCGAACATCATACTAAAAATTCAACTTTGAAAAGTAATACAGATAATATTGCTTTAAATGTGTATACGTTTTTTTGGCACCCCCCCCACCACCCCTGGTATGCAGTCCTGTGGGACCCCAAGTGTATGTCTCATAGGTCATCAGAACCAGGTAATCTAGGTGTTCCCTGGGTGTCATTTGCAAACGTTGGGGTACCAGACATGTGTATAAACTCCCTTACAGGAGATACCAGAGACCTAGAGTGAAGCAGAGGGATCACTAAGATGGCAGCCACTGGCCTCCATCACTGGAATGTACCAAACAAGAAGCCTGTTCCTCAAGCCATAGCTCCATGACAAGCAAATAGGCCTTTCACAGAAAGATTGGGGGTGTGTTTCAGTTTTGTCTTTGCACAAAATATACACTCTGGAGGGCAGCAGCCAGCTAAGAATTGTCTCTGTTTGTTACTAGTCCTGTATGCCTGAGGAATGCAAGCACTGCTGACCTCCAAAGCAAGGCAATCAAAGGATGTCCCTTGGACACAGCTGTAGAAATTGGGGTGCTATAGGAGTGACAAACTCCTTTCTGGGAGATACCAATGAGCTGGAGTGAGGCAGAGGGAGGAAAGTGCAAAGATGGCACCTACCAGCCTCTGTCCCTGGAAAGTACCCCATATCAAGCCCTTATATGTGTGTTAAATTAAAAACCAACCCCAGGAAGATGTTTTAAGCAAATAAGCCTCTTTCATTTCACTTATACTCTGGGTGCTACCTCTGTGCTGGACCCTGGGGTAGGTGGGTCTGAGTGTGGGAGCCCTTTAAGGGCCATTTGTCAGTTTGCTATAGCCTTATGGGTCTGGTGGATATGAGCTCAATTGTTTTTCAAAGCTAGATGTTTTGGGGGATTGTCTCCGGTGCAGGTCTTAAAAGTTAAGTGCCTAATATGTAGTTCAAACTCTGTTCCTCAGGGGGACGCTCTGGGTTTTGAGGTCCTCCCAGTTGTGAGGGGCTGTACCATGGGTTTATGGCAAGACTGTGTCTCAGCCTCTCCTACTCACTTTGATATGAGTTTTTCTTGTTTGCCCAATGTATAAAAGTTGCTCAGCTCATTTTCAGTATTTTTAAGAGGAAAATGTCTCATATGTAGCAACAGATTTGGTGTTTCTGTGAGAGGAGGTCAGTTCTGAATCTTCTCATGTCACCTTGAACCAGAACTTACATTGGAATTGGTTTGGGTAGTATGGACTTTTTAACAATGTTAATTCTTTCAAGATAAAACACAGAATATCTTTTCATTTGGGTCTTCAATTTCTTTCATTGATATCTTATACTTTTCAGTTTATAGATCTTTCACTTCCTTAGTTCAATTTATTCCTAGGTATTTTATTCTTTTTGATGCAACTGTAAACAGGATTATTTTCTTAATTCTCTTTCTGATAGTTCAATGTTAGTGGATAGAAAAACAACTGATTTTTGTACAATTGATTTTTGTAAGGCTGGTTCAGTATTCAAAAATCAAGTAATACATCACATCAATAGACTAAAGAGAAATCACAGATTTTTATAAAGATGAAGAAAAAGCTTCAAGATTTACTATTATTAAAGCTACAGTAATCAGGACAGTATGGTACTAACAAAAGAACAGACAAATAGATCAACAGACCATAGAGAGCCCAGAAACATACACAAATATAGTGAACTGATCTTTGACAAAGGAGCAAAGACAATTCAATAGAGAAAGGCTAGTCTTTTCCACAAAAGGTATTAGAAAAATTGGACACTCATATGCAAAAAGGTAAATCTTGACAGACCTTACATCTTCCACAAATATTACCTCAAAATGTATCACAGACCTAAATATAAAATGTAAAACTATAAAAGTAAAAGACAACAAGGAGAAAATCTAGGTGACATTGAGTTTGGCAATGGGTTTTTACACATAATAGCAAAGGCACAATCCATGAAAAAAAAAGAAAAAATTAAGATGCAATTTATTAAAATTGAAGACCTATACTCTGAAAAGACACTGTTAAGGAAATGAAGAGTAAGAAAATAACCCAGTGTTTAAAATGGGCAAAAGAGTCCTTCTCACCAAAAAAGATACAGTAGACTCTCTGTTAACCAGGGCTCAAGCAACCATATTGCAGGTTGCTTAAGATTTCTGTCAGTTGCTTGAGTTCTGGTAAACAGAGAGTCTACTTACATTTATCTGGCATCCGCCAATCCCTATGGGTGCCAGTTAACTGAGAGTCTACTGTATACAGATGGTAAGTAAGCAGATGAAAAGATTAACATCATATGTCATTAGAGAATAGCAAATTAAAACATCAATGAAATATGAATACCACTGCACATCTTTTATAGCTAAAATCCAAAACACTGACACCAAATGCTGATGAGGACGTGGAATGAGGGGACCTCTCAGAAGTCACAGACTCTCAACAGAACTTATTCACTGCTGGTATAAATACAAAATGGTACAGTCACTTTAGGAAAGTTTTGCATGAAGCTAAACCATCTTAACATTTATCCCAGCAATCTCTTAGACATTTCCTCAATGGAGTTGAAAACTTACCCCCTCCCCACAGAAAAACTTACACACAAATATTTATGGCAGCTTTATTCATCACTTTGAAAAACCGGGAGAAACCAAGATGTCCTTCAAAAGGTAAATAGACAAGCTAGTATATTTATGCATGGAATACTATAGTGATAACAAAAGAAATGAGTTAGCAAGCCATGTAAAGATCCGAAGAAACTTTAATGTGTATTGCTAAGTAAAAGAAGCCAATATGGAATGGCTGCATAGTATATGATTCCAACTATATGACATTCTGGTAAAGGCAAACTATGGAGACAATAAAAGATCAGTGGTTGCTAGAGCTTGGAGGCAAAGGGATGAACTCAGTTTCAGGGCGATGCAACTCTTCTGTATGATTCTACAGTAGTGCACGCATAATATGCATTTGTCAAAACCCACAGAACTGTACAACATAAAGGGTGAAGCTTAATATAAGCCACAAACTTCAGTTAATAAATGCATCAATACTGGCTCATTAGTTGAAACAAATGCATCGTATTAATGCAAAATGTTGATAAGGGATAATGTGGTGATGGGAGTAAATGGAAACTGTGGTACTAGACCAATTTTTTTGTAAACCTAACTGTTCTAATTTTTTTCTAATTTTTAAAAACACTCAAATTAGTGTGACATGGCAGATTACTATAAAGTAATAGCACAAGGAAGGTGGCTACCATAAAGATAGTCTTTGAATGTTAAGTTTCAAAATTCTACTTTACAGATTCCAACTGAATCAGCTGGCACTATTTCAGTGTAATATATACAATGATGGAGAGGGTGAAACATACACAAGTTATTGTACGAGGGATGCCTGGAAAGTATCCAGCCATGTAACTACTCTTGTTATATTGACAATAGCTGCATTTTTTCTGGACCACCCTCGTATACTAAACTGTAGTAAGTATATGTATATGTTTGCAGTTATTTTGCCAAATTTGTGTTCCCATGTTTCAGCCATCCTCTCTCCTCTTTACCTCACAACTCCATATAAGCACTATTTCCAGCCAGCTTCTTCACCAGTGTCAGCACCAAAATAAGCAATTCTATAAACAAAGAGGTACAGTGAGGTTAGTTCTCACCCACTAAAGCCAACATTGAGTGCCCTCCCTGTCTGAGTCACCACTGTTTGCCATTTCCTACAGTGGCTTCTGATATAAGGTACTCCGTAAATATCTGTAAATAAATGATCTGCCTAGTAGCTTAAAAATTCTCAAATTCTCTAACAGTTAAACATTTTAACAAATTAAAAAATCATCTCAACTGTTTAAAATATCAAAGAATGCCAGACCAAACTAAGGCAAAACTCTAACAAATAACATTTATTTTTCATTTACATATATATTCCACAGCCTAAACATCACATTGCCTTCAGAGAAAGGTGCTTTTATGCCATTATATTTTACTATTTACCACACAGACATTAAGCATTCTCATTAACATGATGAGACAATTTGCTGGTAAACAATTAAACACACAGACATTGATTTCAATATCTCAACATATTTTTTATCATAACCAAGGAGGTACATGACAACAGTGGCTCATATTTCACAAGCAAATAATATTTAACTCTGCATAGTTTATACAATAGGCTGTGGTAATAAATAGTATCACCAATCTCATCAACTATTAACTGCCCACAAAAAGCCTAACATTCATTTTAATTGTGATATGAAATGCTCTATTGATGTAGTTTCAACATAGCCTTAAAATGCTATGGGTGTTTAACCCTGAATACATGACAGTAAAAGTATTACACTGACTGAGAAAAGAAAAAGTACTAAAATGGCATGTTTGGTTAACTACAAATGTCATGTTCACATATTACATTCCTAACATGAAGGCAAATGTTTAAATAGAAAAACTAGCAGTCCAAAAAAAAGGGGGTGTGCAAATTGTGAGGAAAACATTGCATTTAAATTTGCACTCACTTGCAAGTTACAGTACCAGCTCAGTTAAACACGAACAGGAAGGATATTCAGCAGGAAAAAATGGAAATGACCTCTCTTGGCAGAGAACTAGTCACTGCACACTGCTCCATAGCTCAGAAAGTGTGTCTGGTGACCTAGAGCTTCTAACACCTTAGACTATCCTTCGTTCAAAAAAGGAGACTGCACGCATGCTTCAATCAGTGGTAAGAATAGGAAGAAAAGCCTCAATTGGCAACATTTTCTTCCTTAATTTGGTATAAAGGTCCTTCTCATCATTTACTAAATGTTTTCTGAATCAGGTTCACTAAATGCTGTAAATATACTAGCTACCTCTCATATGATACTAGATTTTGTTTAAGTACGTCAGCATGATACAAGGTACATGCACCAGTCACTCCACCAACCTGTATAAGCAATAATTGGTATCACACTCAGCTTGAATCAGATTCAAATTCTGCACAGAGATTCTCTGTATTTTAAATGTGTTAACTGCTTGGAAAGCAGAAATGCCTAATAATCAATGCAGAATTTTTTTTAACGAAAATGTTTATAAAAAAAAAAATAAAACCCAAATCTTTGAATCTATAGAATGTCCACAATTCTATTAGGGATGTTAAAAGCATTAGGCAAAACCCTTGTTTTCAGTGTGCCATCTGCCCCACAGGAGAAGATCCGATTGCCCTGGGCGATGTCAATCTGCATGACTCCAGCCCCAAGGTTTCTGAATATGGACTGCTTAGCATGTTCATTTTTAAATGAATGGATGAGACCAGGGCCTGTCAATCTCCAAACCTAAATTGAAAAGAACAGTGAAAAGAAAAAGTGTAAGTCATTTAAAAAAAGAGAGAAAGAGACCAAAAGTGAAGACATGGCCTTCACTTCTATTCTCTTGGCCCAAGTGATCTCATTATAGCCCAACTTTCCCAACCACTGACTCTTTCCTAATAGCTTATCTGACTAAAATAATACCATTCAGATTAATTGACTGTCCTTATACTTCACTGTTCCTTCTTTCAAATTTCTCTTCATGTCCTCTTGGATTTCATATTAACCACATATACCCCATTTCTAATTGGATTACATATGTACATTAATTCAATTAAACGTTCCCAGTGGGAAGCTAGGCCCTGGGCAATATAAAAGAACAGCACCAGCTCACCTGTCCGGAAACGTCAACTAAACAAAACAGTCCAGTACTGGGGGCAGAGGTGCTGAGAAGCCAAACAAATGTCACCCAAAAAATCCATGCATTAATTATCCTCATACACTTTACTCAAAACAGCCCTTTAAGGCTTTATAATAACCTGAGAATCTAATAATGTTGATTATATGGTTTTCTAGACCGTAATGGTTTAGAAAGACCACATAAAAGGAAATGTATCAAGAGATTCAATATCTCCATCCGTAAAGAGCGTGGTGGGGTTTTTCTTCCCAATCAATCTTGACAACAGATAAAGATAATATATAACCACACATTCCAACCTCTTGTGCTGACTTACCTTTATGTTACCTTCTGCTGAACCTGTAGTAAAAAATTCCTCACAGGGATCCAGAGCCAGCGCTTTAATGGCTGAGTCATGTGCCTGGAATGTGTGGATCAGCTGCCTCTGCCTGATGTCAAAAATGCAGACACATCCTTTCCTACCTCCAGATATGAGGAGTTGATGTTTTGGTGCGTACTGCAGTACTGTGGTGCCATGATCATGACATGTGAAACCTGAAGAAGAGAAACAAGTCTTTCCCCCAAAATTTCTATCTTGGCAATTCTGATAGTATTTAAAAGTACATTTAAATAATACAGAAACTATACATTTTTTCATTCTAATTTCTGTAGTCATATGACCAAAGTTATTAAAAAAGATACCAAGCCAATGACAAAATAAAAGATTCTTATCCATAATCTCAATATAAACACACACACTCAGGAAGTTTAAACCGTAAGCCCAAACTAAGGTATATATGCTGCCTCACAAGATGTAGAAGCAAAAGTGCAGAGGATACCAAGTTTCCCAACAACACAGTCAGCCACCAATGACAAGTACTTACTCTCTCCTAGTTTCCGCCCATACGAGTACACAGAGCCTCATCAAAACTTCTTCTCAGGCGAGTAACTAGAACTCAAGTACACCAGTGTGCAAATGACCAGCTGTGAGTGTAGGAGTTAACCTTCCAAGGATTCTCTGCACTTTAATATGATTAAAGCCATAAACTACTATGTGACAAATCTTTAAAAGATGTTAATAGTTATTCATAGAAAAAAGAATTTTGCAATCAAATTGGGAAATAACTACATCTTTCAACATGCACACCAGCATAGTAAAAGACTGAAATCTTTGTGTAAAAAAAAAAATCCACCCAGCTTTGTTTAACCTGCATTTATTGGATGGAGCAGGAGCACTGTTCCAGCAGCACTATGTGGAAAAGAGAGCTTTAGGATACCAATTTGGAAAATAGTGTCTTAAATAAAATGACTACTACTGAAATGGCACTGTTCATATTTCTAGCTCTAACTGTAAGGTTAACTTTTATTTTATAGTTATGTGTAATTATTTAAAATATAATCTCATTTCTGTTGAGCTCAAAAAATATTTCGCAATTCCTTAAATTATCCTTGATAGTAACACCAAGCTCCATACCATATTTTCTGAATAGAATACAACTAAAGACTACTCTAGGGTAGCTGGATATCTATGGCCACACATATTTATCTCAGCAAGATAGCCAAATATTCTAGTTAACTTTTAGAATTTTATTCATTCCAAATATTTCTCTATTGTAAACCCATGAATAAATACTGACTGGATTCACTAGTTAAAACCAGGAAAGCATTCCTTCATAGACCTTAACTCACCATGAATGATGCTGTTTCCAGGTGATATCAAAGTGTCCCAGAGGCATACATTTCTTATAAAGGAACAAACAATAAGAATAATACATCGTAAATAATTGTTCTAAGTCGTCACTACGGGAAAACTGTCTTCAAGTCAAATAACTTACTATAAATCTATCTCTTTTAATCATTCACACTTATAAAGCAGTGATTCTCAACTAGAATGGGGGTAGAAGCTGGGTCTGAGGCTATAGTTTATACTTTTCATACCACACAGTTCCATCTCATGTGGTCCTATCATGTGTCTGCCCCGTCTTAGCCCCATCTCTTCCATTACCCCTCCAAGAAAACTGCTACATGATATCCTGAGTAGAAGGGTTGTTTCTAATACCCCAAGGGAGAACCACTGAAGGGAAAAAAAGAGATGTTATTCACGGGCATGTGTTGCCAGTGAAAACAGTGTGAGGTCAAAGAAAATGTTGAGAATGATGGCTACAAGTGTCAAATGCTTACTAGTTTGCAAGAATATGACAGTATTAACAGCAATAAAAATAAATGACATAGTAGCTATAACATAAAAATTATAGCTGCTTATTGACAGACTATAGTAGGAGTAAGTTTTGTTTTTCTCTTTTTGCTAGGGAAACTAAGAATTATGTTTTTGTACTTCTGGGCTGGAAAAAAACTATTAAATAAAAATCCATACTTTCTAGCAAGAATACCTTTCTGCCTAAAAATTGCTTTCTAGCAAGAATACCTTTCTCCCTAAAAATTGCTTATTTCTTATTTAGCTTCTCTGTCAACCTACCTATTATCATTGGACTGTCCAGATGTGGCAATTAGACTTGAAGAGGTAATAAATGCGAAGTCACTTGTGGCTTTACTGTGGCACTGCCAACTCTGGAAAACGAAGTACAAATGATGTACAGCACAACATACACAGTTCTGCTATAATAACATACTACATGTGTAAGCTAAGAACAATTCTGTAAAACAGTCTAGAATAAAGAGTAAATGATTGTGTATGAGAATTAGCTGTCATTTGTATATATTTGACTAATATACAATAATTTTTTTAAACTGGAAAGGGATGGTAAAAATATGAAATTAAAGAATTTTTTTAGGATATATAACAAATAAGATGACAAGAATATGAACTTCATATAATTAAATGGCTTGGTTAAGTAAGGCCCCAATTAAATATATTGATCTCAAATACATTTAACTTTAAATAATAATATAAATCATAATAAACAACAATGCAAGGAGGAAAACTCCTGTGTGCCCATCTAGTCTTAGACTATAGTATGAAGGACTTAAGTCAAATTAACTTTGTAACCATCCACCTTCCTTACCACCTTCCTTGCCCTCACCACCAGGTGAAGAGCTTTAGCAATATAAGAACAAGGTCAAAAGTAGTCCTGCAAAAAATGTGGAGGTTTAAGGCTGTGCCAAACAGCTCCGAAGGATATTCCAGGACTGTCAGAAACCATATACTGAGCCAGGCATGACTTTTCTTATTAGATGAGTAGTAACTTGAAGGTGAAGACCAAGAAGGAGATTGTCAGGGTATTTTTAAATAAAACAGATGTTTTTCTGTTTAAAATTATGGTATAGATCTGACTGAAGGTAAAAGAATAGATTCAAGATCACTTCCATTTCTGTCAACACTTTATGATATAGTCTATAATGTCGTAATTTAAGAGAAATATCTTGTCTCACATACATAAGAATATGCACAGCCTAGAAAAGAAAATTTTAAGGTATTTGGGAATCTATCTAAACCCCTACAGGTTCAGAATTTTCTACAAAATCAAAATATATGAAGCCAATAGTTCATCATAGGATAGCATCATCTTCTACCTCTCCCC
>PVKE010051931.1:0-10491 GCA_004027555.1 Craseonycteris thonglongyai | reverse complement strand
CTTAAAGCTGCAAATAGAGCTACAGTTATCTCAAAACCAGAAGTTAAAAATAAGTTTGTCATTGTACAGCATATTATTGTTTTAACAGAATATCAATATCAAAGGGCAACTAAAACATAAAATTTTATTTTTTTATAGTAAGATTAAAAAATTGGTTTTAGTGTCCTTATGTGGAAAATGGTGCTTTGCTCTTTATCGTGGTAGATAATTTACAAGTCTAACCTAACATATACTTCCTTGATTTGTTCAGTTCAACTCAGTTCCCACCACTGTGTTCCTTTTCTTCACAGATCTGTGTCTCCAAGTGCCCAGAAAAATTTTTAACCTATGTGGAAACGCAATTTCCATATGAAAAAGGCAAAAACTCTTGGATATACTATAGCCAGTTCTGCAAGCCACCTTTTCCTAAGCCTGAAAAGGTATGTATTTACGTTTAAAACTAGAGAAGAATTTCTTTTGTTTCAATCACAAGTGTAACTACCATGAACATTTGTAACCAGAAAGGCTCCCAAGTATTCTAGAAAATGATTACTAAAGATACTACCTCATTTAAACCTGTGCACAAATGCACATGTATATGCAAAACATGCACATCATTTATAGCATATCATTTTGTAGACTTGGGGGTTGTGCAAGGCTGTTAAGTCTGGTAAGTTAGTTCCAACTGTTTCTTGACACCAGCAGATTCTCTACTTGAATGGATTTTTGCTGTCAAGAGCTAGGAAGTAATGTCATTTGCAGTCACCATTTCATTAATGTGGTTGAAGCTCTGTGCCTACTTAGTAACAAGTACAATTTTACTTCCAAACCTGACTTGATAGTTTTTTATTAAAAAGAATCCAGACCCTACCTCAGTTTAAGATTTATAAGGGAATTCTAAAGCTTCATTATGTTAATTAATATTAAGGTCTTGTAAATTAGAGAAGATGCTATTTTTCCAGAAGAAAACTTAAGGATTAGAAACTCAGGATGTGACTAAGAAAAAAGATACATGCCTTAAAAGATATGCCTTAGTTTCAGCAAGTCTGGTTTATTATTGTTGATTCCATTTAAGAGCATTTTGTCAAAAACATATGTGGGTATGATAATCTTGCAATTACCTTTATTAGGAGTAATTTAGAATAATAAGATTATTATGCAACTTAATTTTTTGAAAGGACAAATGTTTTATACTAAAAGTAAAAATTATCACATAACCTTTGAAATGTTAACATATATACTCTCTTCCATTTTAGTCTCTCTCACAAATTTTAATGGATGATGATTGTCCAACAGCGATTTTTCCAAGCAAACCATGTAAGTGGTTATTATTTTGCCTTAGAATCACAGAATCTATGAAGAAGATATATAACTCAGTTCCCTTATTTCACAGTTGATAAATCTGAGGCCAAGAACAGTACTATGACTGGCTCAAGATCCCAGAGTTAATTAGTAAGAAAGCTAAAGCTATAGACCATTTTCCTGACTCCAGCAAGGGTTATTTCCACTGAAGTACTGTGAGTTTTGGAGATTAGCTACTGAAACACACATACAACAAAAGATTGAAAATTGATTTTTGAAAGCCCAATCTTATAGATTATTTGGTGCTTTATGAGCACACATTAGCACACACAGAGACACAGTGTTACATACCAACCACTGAAGTCAACCAAAGAGTTTGTTCAGCCAAATTGATTGGGGAGTGCAGGCAGGACATATACTTGTCCTTATAGTTGAAATATTGATATATCTCCTAAATGAATCAATATTTTATTTCTTTAAAATTTATAAACTTTATTTAACTCTGTTTAGAAAAAAATGAAATAATCACTAGTTTTCCTTTCTGATAGATATAATTCTAACTACAGAGAAAAAAACTTTTTACAAAGGTGTGTACACCCTCTCCCTTCTGTCTGTCTCTGTTTCTGTCAAAAATCAATAAAATAAATAAAGAAATCTTAAAAAAAAAAAGATGTCTACCACAATGTTATTCAAAAGAACACCCCAAAAAAGAAAGAAGGAAACACTCTAATGCCCAAGAGCAAGAGAATGTTCAAATAAGTTATATATTAATTCAATGTAATATTTTAGAATTATTAATTATAAATATTGTGTATATGTCATGTTAAATAAAATGCAAAGTTCTATTTGCATTGAAGTGACAAGCATGTATAAATTAAATAAACAACAATAACAAAACTATTCGAAGAAAAAGATTGCAAAGCAATATGACAAAATATTAAGTGTTGTTTTATAGTTGGCAAAACACTGGGCATTTTCTTTCTTCTTTCTTTTTTTATTTTCTCCCTACATTTGTCCATTTTTCCACAATGTGTATATATTTCTTTTTAAATGGAAGAAAGTCAATAGTCATCAGCTTGAGTAGAAAGTTGGGTACCACTGAAGTAGCTACCACCCAACATAGTGTCTTATAGGCTCACTCCTGTCACTTTGAGTCATTATAGTCTTTGAAGCAAAGAAGCAATTTCATTTTACCAGGAAGCCTTAGGCAACAAGTGTCTGTAACCAAGAACAGTGCTATAAATTTTTATACAAAAAAATAAAAATGATTTAGTCACTGAAGATATAATAAGTGTGAAAGTATAAGACATAGTCCCTGCCCTTACAAGTATAGTTTGGTTAAATCACACAATATAAAATGTATATTTTTAATTAAAAAAAATGAATATGATAGCCCCTCTCAGTCTAGTGAAGCAGACAGTCAGGTAAGCATTAACTATAGTACTTACTAGAATAGTATACAGCTAATAAAACTCATTAAAGAGTTCATGAAAGGAGATAAGTAATATTAAAAGCGAGAAACAAGGGAGAACATTGCATGTGATATATGGTTACGACTCAAAAAAAATTTTTCTTGTAGAAGACTGGAAGGAAATTTACCAAAATATTAATATATGTCACTGTGGGTGGTAAAACTGTGTTATAGTTTTATATCTGTCTTCATATTTTCTCTATTTTCCAAATATATAATGAGCATATTTAGTGATTGAAACTAACAAATTAGATGACTTACTGCCTAGAACTAATATGCAGAACAAGACTGGGGAACTCTAGGTGGGAATAGTCGTATTTACCAGTGGAAAGGGAAAGGGTGCACAGAAAGGCACAGAAAGGCAGGAGGGCATCTGGCCATGTGAGACAAGGGAAGAGTTTCAAAAGGCAGGAGTTATATACTGTGTCACACACTCAGAATTTAACTCATTCAACAGCAAATATTTACTGAGTTCCACTAAATTCAACGCACTATGCTAGGTAATCTTTGAATCATTTCAAGCAGGATGAAGACTAAAAAATATTTGAGGCTTTGGTAGTCAGGAGATCATTGGGATTATTGGGAGGATACCTCCCATGAAGTGGTGGAGGCAGAGTAAAATTGGATTAAGAAGAAATAGAAGCAGCTGGTAGAGACTACTATGTCAATTTTGCTAGTGAAGGGCAGGAGAAGAATGGGGTGGGGTACTGAAGGAATCAGCCATATTATATATAAGTGCTACAGAAGATGGAGATGGTTAAACAAGAGAACATTTTCTGCCAGTAAAGTCAGGAGAGGCTTTATAAGGACATATTTCTTTTGCTGCATCAACTACTTTGCTATGTTCAGGTCTAAACTCTATATGGAACAAATCTGATGCTTTGTTGGTCACAACCCCTTCAGGAGCCTCCCAGATGAAATCTGACACCATCTCTTTACAAAGAGGGCAGGGAGAGACTGAAGAAAAGGCAGGTTTAATAAGCAAAGGCACTTCCTTATTTAGTAGGCTTTTTTTTTGGGTGACTGGAATGTGAATAGTTCTCTACTCCCACTACAGAATCTGAAAAGTTTATATAGAGGCCTTAACTGACATCAGTCACATACATAGGAGCCCTTACCTGGGGTACATACCCAGTCCAAATAGTCTCATCACAATATTCCTATCTCAAGACCATGTCCTTGGGCAGCTTCTAGCTTGGGGAAGACAAGCAAGGAGCACATTATAAACACAAGGGAAGAGGTGAGGAACCTGTAAGTGCCCAGATCCAGCTAGTGGGTCAAACCAGAGGTCACATCTCTTTGATGACCTCCAGCATTCCACCCCTTGTGGCCAACTCACACAATCCATCAGGCAGTTTCACTATCATGGAGGTAGCTCATTTGGTGGCTATCTGGCTGCATTGGAGCCTGAAACAACAGCAGCAATACAGGCACATGCAAGACAAATACATAGGCTAAGGTAATGATTTCCAAAATCAATGACTTTTGTTTTTACAAAGAGGCCCATGATCTGAACCACTGATTTACTAAGTCACCTAAACTGGGGGTCAGATCAATCAGGGCATCACTTCTGTCCTCATATGATTTAATAAAAATGGTATAGGAACAGATTCATCTGGTATGAACACAACATATAAATATACTAGGTCTGACAGTTAAGTTTGAGAACTCACCCTAGAAAAAGTGCTATGTACCTCATTGCTGAATATCACTACAGTCACCTTGGAAGTACCCCCCCCGAGGAAGCTATGCACTGATGCCAGTGCCTAGTCCACCCTTCAAGGCAATTTTGGAACTCTTTTTCTGGAATGGCCATCAGAGCCATCATATTACTCTTGGTGTCCTGAATGTCATCAAAATGTTTTTCTTTCAATATTTTCTTTATCTTTGGATAAAGAAAAAAGTCACTGGGGGCCAAATCAGGTGATAGGGAGGCTGTTCCAATTCAGTGATTTATTTACTGACTAAAAACTCTCTCATAGACAGTGCTGTGTGAGCTGGTACACACCATGATGCAAGAAGCATGAGTTCTTGGCAAAAAAATCTGGGTCATTTACATCTACCTTTTTCATGCAACCTTTTCAGCCTTTCTAAATAGTCAACTTGGTTGACTGCCCAGGTGGTACAAATTCATAATGAAAAATCCCTCTGCTATCGAGAGGTTAGCAACATCATTTTGACTTTTGATTTGGACAGACAGACATTTGTTTAGTCATGGAGAATTGGCTGATTTTCATTGTGCACTTGGACACTTTGTTTCAGGGTTGTATTAGCACACCCATATTTCATCAGCAGTGATGTTACCGGAGGGCTACTAAGTCCAGGTTCATGCTGCCTGTGCCATTCAGCCAATAGCCTGACCCAGGACTTAGGTTATAGAATAAGCACTTTATTGTCAGAGCACCAGTGACTTGAGAAGGCAGTGGGTTTTCACTCTCAAAGACTGCCTCTCTCCTCCAGCCACACTACTGGGGCAGGCACCAGAGCTGTGCCTAGTGAGGCAAGCAGCTGCTACCTGAAAACCAAACCTCTGCATTCCAAGCACTGTCCTTGCTTCCATCATCCTTCTGTTTTATATCTCTGCCTGGAAGGCAGTAGGAGGGTCCTTCTTCTCCTGTCAGTTACCACCATTATCACCAATTACCCCCACCTGTGCCAGATTGCAGTGCTTTGTCAATTGTGGTCAATTAGCATTAATTATGCCTTTGCCCATCAGTCCCTGAAGCCTCTGTCTGGAGGAGAGGGAGATTTGTTGGGTACCTTGCCTGATTATTTATGACTGCCTTGGGCAGCCTCCTCCTTCTATGGCCCCTTCCTTCTTCACCCTGTTACAGTAACATGGCTCAAAACATTGACTTAGCTCTCCAAAAGGTCTTGGCAAACTACAACTCACCTTTGCTTTTGTTCATCGACAGCTTCTTTGGAACCATTTTTGCACACACCTTTCTCATGACAAGATTTTCAGTCAAGATTTACTTAACTGTTTCTCTAGCAGTGTTTACTTGGTCTGCTATGCTTCTCACGGTCTACTGACCATTTTGATGCACAATTTGAGAAATCTTTGCAATGTTTTCATCAGTTCTGCTTGTTACTGCCCACCCTGACCTCTCTTTATTAGTGATGCTTTCTCTCCCCTAAGGAAAACATTTAATTTATTTGTACACTTCTTTTTTCTTTATGGCATTAACCCCATAAACTTGGAATAACATGTCCCTGATTTCACTTCCACTCTTGCCAACTTTAATAAGAAACTTAATGTGTGTTCATTGTTCTACCTCATTGGTTCCAAAGTGGGGATACATGCTGGGCCATTCTAGGGTACATGAACAATAATCAGTAATGGTGAAAAAACAAATAAAGTAAAAAAAAAAAGCAAAATGTTAGCTATGAAACCATAAATGTTAAGTTTGAGTCACTGTTAATGTAGACACTTCAAAATTAGATCACATTAGTGAATGATGATCAGTGAGGGCATGGCTATGAACACTTCCCCCAAATCTACCTTCTCCCCGTCATTGCACACAGTTTCAGAAAAATCCATTTACAATGTTTCTGGAACTTCTCCAAACATAAATACATCCATAGCCAGACTGTTTGATCAGTTTAGTTATTGACTGAGTAAAACTAAGTGTGTTGTCCTTTAATCATGATTTTTTTTCAAGTAGTTTCTTAATTTAATGTTTAACATAGCTTCAGTTATTATTGTCAGTGATTTTTTAAGCATGTCTGTTTTCTTCTTACACCTTCATTAAAAAGTACAGCAACAAATGTAATGCAAGTCTGGATTTAAGACTGTATCTTGCATCTTTTGAGCCTGATTTCAAGAAACTAAGTGCAGCAAAGCAAACTCAATGATCTCACAGAGTTTCAATTGGCTAGTGATCTGCATAAGACTTATTAAAGATTTTTCAGATAACACAAATATTACTATTAATAATAGTAGTTTGTTAAATACTTAATAATCAGTATCAATATTTAACTGTGTCACCAATATTGCAAAATTAAATCTGTGGTTTGTACTTTTAGTGTAGTAATTTTTCTTTTCTAAATTATTACCTCATTTCCATTATATTACTTTAAGATAGGCACAGAACAAAAGTGTCAGTATTTAAAAAGCTGTTCAAAAACAAGGGGTACAATTTATAGAAATGGGTTTAAAAGGGGCACACAGTGGGAAAAGGTTGGGAATTGGTGCTTTAATTCAAGCTCCAACATTCTCGTGATGGCACACAAAAACACAGAACACCAACAACAATGAACACCACTCAGCAAGACACCACCATACATTGATATGAACACAGTTG
Organism: Craseonycteris thonglongyai; assembly: GCA_004027555.1. NCBI lineage: Eukaryota > Metazoa > Chordata > Mammalia > Chiroptera > Craseonycteridae > Craseonycteris > Craseonycteris thonglongyai. The sequence goes on along the minus strand of PVKE010051931.1, from coordinate 3,435 downwards.
TGAGACACTAATATACCAAGTTGTTTGTACAGTGCTGGCAATATAATCACACAGTGGCAAGTTCACGAACTTAATTGTCAGACCTCATGTATTTTTTATACATTTGGTGGGTGGGTGTGAAAATCTACTTGTCTTGCAATACCCAAAGCAAGCCTCAAGTAGGTTTTTGTGTTTATTGAACCTGCCACCTGCCAAGCTACAGAAGTCTTTTTCTTTAGTCTCTCCTTGCCCTCCACTTATGGGTGTGCTGGTCTTATTACACCTAGGAAGCTCCTGACCAGGTATATGAACCAATGTACTGCTTATACAAAAAATATATTAAATGATTCATATCTGATTTCTTTTCCCACTTCATTTAAAATTAAAAATATTTTTAGTAATACAAATTTGTAAAGAGGCAGGATTCTACTTAATCAAAATAAGCACGTGGAAGACTGAACTGTGAATTAACTCTTCTCAAAAACTATGCTAGTCTACAAAGTCTGGGCCATTTTTTATAGCTTTAGAATTTTCATTTCCAGCTTGTCCAAAAAGCCATGTAAATAAGAAAGGTAGAAGGGAGACAAATTATTAAGACTTTACAAATAAAAACTTGGTTGTCTCAGTAGTAGCCTAAAATTTTTATTTCTCAAGGAATTATTCACTAATCTCCAGTTTCAAGGTTTCAGTCAAGGAATATCTCAGCTTTTTATTTTACCTTATTTTATTTTTTTAAGTAACAAAACTAAACTCATACAAGTAAATGTAGCCTTTTTAAAATGTGTTGACCATGAGGGATACATTGTCAGTATTTTTTCAAAACCTGTGCTGTGTATCTTATTTATGGCTACTGGATAAATATACCATGTATGAAATAATCGAGTTTAGAATGTAGCTTCAGATTGTGATCATATTTGCCTTCTATGTCAGACTTAGAATAATAATAAAATCTTTAGGTCATCAAATAATGAGAAATTAACTATATTGAGAAATTTATACATTGTCTAATAAGAACTTGGTTATAAATAAAACTTAGGAAAGGGACAACCTCATATAGGAAGGAGTAAAAATGTGATTACCATAATTTTTATTTATTTTTACAGTTCTCCAGAGATGTTTCCCAGCCTTCTCTATTGAAAATGGCACTTTAACAGTGGGAAATAAGACAGTGTTTGAAGATGGGAAGGGAAAGACAAGAAATGCTGTAGAACTCAGGGAAGCTGCAAAGTATGTTTGCTACATTTCCATTTTCAATTTTGATGCATCCTTTTATTGTACCTAAGACTAAAGCTTCAATTGGGTTAATGGTCATATAGAAAGAATTATGTATTTTGAAATATACATGTCACTGTTGATTGGAGAACTTGGTATGTGTTCATTGAAAACGCATCCAAAATAGAAACCAGAAGAAAATAAAATTAATGTTTTTCAAAATGGTTCAATCTTTCATTATCAACAGGTATAGAAATGACACATCAGGAAATGTATCAAAAGACATTAGTATAGTTTACTTTTGAATGGACATTTAAAAAAAAACTATGCTTTTAAAGCAAATTAAAAAAAAATAACTGAAATAATGAAACTGCCAGTTGTTTTAAAGAGAAAGGGCCTTAAGAAAGTGAAATAACCATAACAATACTGTTTCAGTTCTGTATCAGATTTCTATGTACTAACTACAATAAAATGAATTTACTATTTTCATTGGCTATATACATCATGGTATTCCACATTATTGGGAAATACATTTCCCTGGGTACACACGCATACACACATATATGTGTGCATAAACAAACACAGTGTCATTGCATTGCTCAGTTGTTGAATTAAAAATTAAAAATGAAGATATTCTAAAATTTTATTTGTTTCTTGAAATATCTTACTAGTCTAAAGAGAATAGTGCAGTTTGTGCATATTTAGAATATAATAGCAGCATGGAGGGATTTCACAAATATGTAACCAAAATAAAAAAATAATACAAATACAATTCCATTGATTAAAAAAACAAGCACCACTAAATTAAATTACCCTGTGGTGCATATGTAAGAGATAAAACTAAAAAGAAAACAAGGAAATCATCACAAAAGTCAGGATGTGGTTACTTTAAGGGAAGGGGAGGTATTGTAATTGGGGCACTTGGGGAAAGAGATGACAGTGCTGTAGTACCTAAATGTGTTCACTTGGATCATTCATCAAAATGAACATTAATGATTTGTGCACCTTTCTGTGTGTGCCTTGTTGTGCCTTCCTGCTACAGAGCTGTCCGAGGATTAGAAAGGCAAATTAAAGATGATGTTTGTTCTTGATTCTATTAATTTTGTTACATAACATTAACATGTAAATTTGTTTCATATAGTGATGTTTCTGCAATATTAAGGGCATGTCATATACATTGGAAAAGGATCTGTTCACTACTCTTGAAAGCCACATTCTGTCTGAGTATAGATGTAGCTGCCTCTGTAGGTTTGCCAACATGACGTCTCACGAATTGTTGTGGCTAGGAAGAGTCACTAAATGATCAATAATTTCTAAAAGTGTGTTTTGAACGGCAACTTGCAAAGTCCCTTTTATCCTAATGAGACAATTTCTGTTTATTGAAAGTCAAAAATAATTAATTTTTTTTCTTTTTTGAATTTAGTAGTATCAATAAAATCCTTGATGCAAAGTCAATTGGCCAGAGAGTATTTGAAGACTATGCAACAACTTGGTATTGGATTCTCATGTAAGTGAAAACTTAAGTGTTTTTTCCCCAGCCCCATTCTGATTTTATTGTTTTTTAAAAGATTTATTTTATTGTTTTGAGAGAAGATGAGAGAGAGAGAGAGAGAGAGAGAGAGAGAGAGAGAGAGAGAGAGAGAGTCAGAGAGAGAGAGAGAGAGAAGGGAGGAGGGCCCAGAGCAATCTCCATAGTTGTACATTATTAGTTGTGACATGATTTCATTCCACACAAGTGGATGTGGGGCCATGCAGGGCAGGAACTGAACTGGAGGCCTCCTGTATAGGAGCTGAGAACGTTCACCACCATCCCAGTGGTTACCAGTTGCACCATAGTTCAGCATATGGTTTTGCAGGGGCTGTTGTCAGGAAATGAATCCTGGACCTTGCAATAGTGAGGCAGGTGCTCATCTGCTGAGCTATCATAGCATTCCCTGATTTTATCTTTATGGAACTCATTCTTCAAATTTCCTATTTATATTCATGAATAGAAGGTTGACTCAGATCTTAGTTCCCATCATTTTCTTTTTTATATAGAGTGAAAATGGGGCAAAGATATTTGGAAATAGTTTCAGTGTTAACACAGTTAAAAGAGTATAAATGTTAATTAGATTCATTAAATTACTAATAAAAGTACTCTTATGAACATACACATGAAGTCATGGTGGGGGCGGCATCTGTGTTACATTTTTTTTTCATCAATTATAGTAAATACAGTGTTATTTCACTGGTCTATTCTCATTG
>PVKE010051930.1:0-10491 GCA_004027555.1 Craseonycteris thonglongyai | reverse complement strand
TTTGAGGCCACGAGGACCGAGGATCGAATCCCGGCTCCGGCCCAGGCAGGACCCACATGCTGAACTGGGGAGTTCCCACAGTTCGGTTCTCTAGCTGTCTCTGTCTCTGTCTCTCTCTCTATCTGTCAAAAGTAAAATAGAAATAAATATGCACTGAAGATAAAATAATTACTCTATAAATATAAAAAGATATAAAAAATAAAAATAAAAAAAATAAAAAAAAATAAAGGAATGTCTCCAAGGTTGACAGGACCAGCTGTTGGTACCCAGGAGCCTGATGTGAAAAAATTGTTATCTATGACGAAAGAAACTCAAACTCCTCTCTCAGGTCCCTGGAACTGCCCCTTTCATTCTTCCCCTTTAAAACTCCTCTGCTGGGTCTCGAACTTCAGAGCTGGTCTTTGGGAGTATAGTCCACCATCCTTTTAGGATGGAAGCCCCTGAATCAACCTGCTTTCCTCCCATCAACTCTTGTCTCTCCATTATTGGCTTATGAGAGGCAAGCAGCCAGATCCAACTGGGTAACATGCCAAGTGTTCACATCGCCGGAGTCAACCGCTACAGAGTTCTTTATTTGGTTGTTGCTTGTTATCACCCAATCAATAGGCTGTGACCTGTCCCAACCAATCAGAATGTATAAAATGTACCCTATTTGCATTTAAACCGGCAAATCCAAACTGTACAATTTGGAAACCTTATTTATATATGACATGGACTAAAATGGGAACTATGGGTAGGAAGTTTTCCATTAAAAAAAGCCTCTCCACTATCTCGGCGGAGTACACTGTCAGAGGCTATGTATTCCTGCTGGAGGCTACGTATTCCTGGTTTGCAAACTATTATTTGAATAAAGTCTCTCCTTTTTCGTGCCAGTGCCTCTTGTTGGATTTGTTTACATGCCCTACCATCCTCTCACAATTATTATAGTTATGGTTAAGGAAGAAAACGTGTGTGCCACAGGTAGAGAAGAGATCTGTAATAGTCCTAAACAACCCAGATATCTTTCAATGAGGAAATGAATAAACTATGACACATAAACTATTATGCATCCATACCATGGAATACTACTCAGCAATAAAAAGAATACTACTGATATATACAACTTTAGATCAGCGGTCCCCAACCTTTTTGGCACCAGGGACCAGTTTCGTGGAAGACAGTTTTTTGGTGGACTGGGGTGGGGTTGTGGGGAATGAATGTTTCAGGATGATTCAAGTGCCAGATGCAGCTTAATTGTCACTTACCACTTACTGATAGGATTTGGATATGAGTCTGCAAGCAATTGATTTATTGTGGTCTCTGTGCAGTCAATCATCTCTGCTCACGTTCATCTGTATTTGCAGCTGCTCCCCAGCGCTAGCATCACCGCCTCAGCTCCACCTCACATCATCAGGCATTAGATTCTCATAAGGAACGAGCAAACTAAATCCTCGCATGCATAGTTCACAATAGAGTTTGCTCTTCTATAAGAATCTTAGGCCACTGTTGATCTGATAGGAGGTGGAGTTCAGGCGGTCATGTGAGCAATGGTGAGCAGCTGTAAATACAGATGAAGCTTCACTTGCCGCCACCACCTCCTCCCCTCCTGTTGTGCAGCCTGGTTCCTAACAGGCTATGCACCGGCACTGGTCCATAACCTGGGGGATGGGGATCCCTGACTTAGATGACCATCACAGGAAATTATCCTAAGTGAGAAAAGCCAATCTCAGAAGGATACACACTGTATCATTACATTTATATTAACATCCACAGAATAACATAATTATAGAGTTAGGAATAGATTACTGATTGTCAGGGCTTAAGGGGCGGGGGGCAGGAGGTAGGTATGGCTATAAAGGGGTAAGCATGAGGGAACCTTGGGGCGTTACAATAACTGTCATTTGATTATGGCAGCAATTGCATGAATCTGCACATGTGACAAAATTGTGTGGAATTACAAACACACAGTAACACACTAAAACAGATCATAAACAGGTGAAATATGTTTTGAGTTGTCACCTTTTCCCCTTTTTAAAAAAAGAAAGACAGATCCTTTACCCGTGTTGCAGTTTGATAAGACTTCTTCCGTCAGATCAATCACAGAATTGAGTTTCTTTTTCTCAATAGTCTGAAAAGTTACGTTAAAAAATATTTTGCCTCAATAGCAGAAAATGTTTTAAGACAATAAAACACATTTTAAATTACTATATAAAAGCTAGAGATTGAACATTCTATAAGTATTTGTGGTTTAATTTAACTTTACTATGAAAGAGAAACTCATGAAATACTCTATAGTTTCTGAGAATATGACTTAAGCAGAGTCTAAATAAGATCATTTGGTTAAGTATGGTTGTAAAATATGTTCATCCAGAGTTGTGTGCTTGTTAGAGTTTAAGATAGACTGGAACTTGGTTATGCTAACTAATCAGACATTAATTTCTCAGATAACAAATCTTTCAAAGAATGAATAACAAAGCTGAGTCATCCAACATGTAGCAACTCTACAGTTCCTAAAACTAACATATTCACATAAACAACATTCAAAGACAATATTTATTACCTACCATAAGTTCAGTTTCAGCATCAGGTGAATTGTTAGAATTTTCTGATGTAACTTTTCTAGTATCTGAAAGAAAATTATTACAATATGAACATCTGACAAGTTTATTAAACTATTAAATATTTATAGACTTTGAAGTATATGAATGCTGAAACACAATAATAGAAATATTAATTAACCATTTATTTACAATCATAAAAATTAACTCAACTGACTTTACCAATTCCAAAGATAGATGAGCAAGTTAAAAAAAAAGTAAATTTGGTTTGAAGCTTTTGTACTTCTATAACTCTTTTTTGAAAAATCTATGTGTAAATTGCAGTTGAGAAAATAAACTTGGAAATGAACACATTTTTTATTTGCAGTATCTTTAGGCTATCTGAGGTGCTAAGGAGCGTTCTTCCTAGAACTAATGGAAAGCCTCAGATAAATGCTTAATATCCCTAACACTCTTTCATTCACAATCTTAGCTCAAATGAGAGGTACTAATATTTAAGTAGCTATCCAATTGGAGGCAAAGCTTTCTGAAATTAAGATGCAAATAGTCTGATATGTAGTTAAAAATAAAAAGGAAATGGAGAATTTTGAATGAGACAATATGAAGCCAACAAGATAGTTATTTTAAGAGGAAACAATGGAAATTTAAGGTTAAAGATTCTTTTTACACAAGTGTAATAAGAAACTCTAAAGAGCAACAAAAGTATTATAAAAACACCAAAAGTTAAAAATCAAAGATACAAGAATAGCCTAACTTTAAATCTTAAGCACACTATAACTTAATAGATAAAACAAAAACAAACCACCAACACAAGCCAGAGCAAACAAGTAAAACTAATGTATGTGAAAGGTAAGCAGTTTTATAACTTACAAAGCCATTAAACAAAAAAGCCATAAACTGATAAACACAAGGTTAAAACAAAACGTCAAATATATTAAGAAATCACTTAGTTATCCAAGTACTATTAATCAGGTATAAATTAAAACATTTTTGAGAATTTTATTAAAAGATAACATTAAATCTCTACTTTAAACAAATACTGATTTTAAGCTTTCTAATTTAATAGCTCATATTTAATTAACTTAAGATACCTGTTAGATTTGATGTAACTGGTGTTGTCAAACTAGGGCTTTCCACAGAAATCAATATAACATCATCATTGTTACTAAAATGATAAAAATGAAAATAAAAACAAAAATAAACTGAGCATGCATTTATTAGCCTTAAACATATAATCAACGGTCAGAATTCTTCTAACTTAACATTTCATAACTGACATGTTTTAACCTAATAATTGCGGGGGGAAATGGAAATGATAAAACCAAATAGCCAAGAAACTCCATCTATTACAAATTAATTACATGACCAAAAGTTCATGGATATCCAATAATAATTGACCCCTAAAACTCAGTAGAGATGCACTTATCATGAATTCAAATATACAATCTATAAGTATATAATGTACATAAATGTAGAAAATATAAAAAGTCACCCTAGCACCTACACTTGCCTTAATGAAAATGAAACATAATTCTGAAGGAAATCCATTAAGACACTGACTCTTATAGAACTATAACAAATCAAACCATTAAAAATTAATTCTGAGACTACACTTTATCACTGTAGTGGCAATATTTACCACATTTACTTAAAGTCAGGCACTGATTGTAAATCATGCTGATAGTTATAAATCTTGAGTCAGAAGACTGTTTTCTCCCATTTGACCCTGATACCACTTTGATGAGTTTGACATTTAGACTTTTAAAGAAAATCTTGACACAAATTTCATCAAGCCCATAAAATTGCTAGGTGAATTTCCTACACACAGGGTTATAGCATTTTCTTATAGATGTTTTTAGTTTTTAGCCTTTGTATTTAGGTCTATAATCCATTTCGAGCTATTTTTGTATATGGTATTAAGAGTTGAGGTCTAGGGAAGCCCGGATGGCTCAGTGGGTTTGGCGCTCACTTTGCAGCCCCGGGGACCGAGGATGGAATCCTGGACCCGGCCTGTGTGGACCCATATGCTGAGCTGGGGAGTGCCCCCAGTTCAGTTCTCACCAGGTAAGACCCCGGCCCAGTTCCTGCCTTGTGTAGCCCTGCGCCCACCTGTGGAATGAAACTGTGTGGAAACACCAATGATGTGCAACTATGGAGACTGTTCTGGGCCCTCCCCCTTCTGTCTCTGTCCCTCTATCTCTCTTTATCAAAAACAATAAAAATAAATCTTAAAAAAAAAAAAGAGTTGAGGTCTACTTTCCCCCTCTGGTTATTCCAGCAACATTTGTTGAAAAGACTGGCTTTTCACCACTAAATTACTTTGGCATCTTAGTTGAAAACCAATGGACTATATGTATACTCTCTAATTGATCTATTGATTTATATGCCTATCCTTATGCCAACACCATTGTCTTAATAACTATAGCCTTATAGCAATTCTCAAACTCTGGTAGTTTATGTCTTCCAATTTTTCTTTCATAACACTGTTTTCCCTTCTAAGTCTTTGGCATTTCACATTAGTTTTCTACAAAAAGTGCTGCCAGGATTTTGATTGAGATTGCATTAAATGTACAGAACAGTTTGGGTGAAATGACATTAATAATGAATTTTCTGATTATTGAATATGGTATATCTCATCATATATTTAGGTCTCCTTTAAATTCTCTCAGCAATATTTTGTACTATAAAAAATTAATTAATAAACATTTCTTGTAGAGCAGTTGTAGAACATAGCAAAACTGAGGGGAAAGTACAGTTCCCATATATTCTGTTCCCCACCCTCCCAACCTTCCCCACTATCAAAATCCTGTACCAAAATGGTACACTTGTTACAACTGATGAATCTACCATGACACATCCTTATCATCCAAAGTCCATAGTTTACAATAGGGTCCACTCTTAATGTTGTACACTCTGTGGGTTTTGACAGATGAATAATGACATGTATCCACCATTATATTATATTATGACACAGACTAGTTTCTCTGCCCTAAAAATCCCCTGTGCACTGCCTACTACTCATCTCTCCAGTAACCCCCGGCAACATTTGATCTTTTTGTCTTCAGTTTTGTCTTTTTAAGAATGTCTATAGTTAGAATCATATAAAGGCAGTATGTAGCCTTTCAGATTGGCTTTTTACTTAGTAATATGCATTTAATTTCCTTCATGTCTTTTCACAGCTTGATAGCTTATTTCTTTTTTAGCAATGTTAATATTTCACTATCTGAATGTACCATAGTTTATCATTCACCTAATGAAGGACATCTTGGTTGCTTCCAAGTCTGGCGATTATGAATCAAACTGCACTTTATGTGATTCCGTTCTCTCTCTTTTCTTAGCATATCAATTATACTTCTTTTTTAATGGTTGCCCTATAGTTTGCAATTCACATTTACAACTAATTCAAGTCTACTTTCAAATAACACTATATTGCTTCACAAATAGTGCAAGTACCTTATAATAAAATGTTCCTAATGCCTCATTCCTGTTTCTTGAATCACTGCTTCATTTCACTTATACATAAGTGTACATACACACATGATCAAATACACTGTTGCTATTAATTTGAACAAACTCTTGCATATTAAATCAATGAAGAATAAGAAAAATAAATTGCTGTTTTACCTTCCTTCATTCCTTCTCTGATGATCTCCTTTTCTTTATGTAGATCTGATTTTGTAACATATCATTCTCCTTTGATATAATTTTTATATGATAGGAAAGTTCTTTGAAGAATTTTTAACATTTCTTGCAAGGAAGGCCTACTGGCAACAAATACCCTAAATTTTTGTTTGTCTGAAAAAGCCTTTATTTTTCCTTCATTTTTGAAAGATAATTGCCCACAGTATAGAATTTTAGGTTGGTGGTTTTGTTCTTGCAATACTTAAAATATTTCACTCCACTCTCTTCTTGCTTGCATAGTTTCTAAGGAGAAGTCAGATGTAATTTTTATCTTTTCTCCTCTAGGGGTAAGGTGTGTTTTCCTCTGGCTTCTTTCAAGATTTTCTCTTTGATTTTCTGAAGTTTAAATATGATATGTTTAGGTGTAGGTTTTTTTTGTTTGTTTGTTTTTTGTATTTACCCTGCTCAGTGTCTAAGCTTCCTAGATCGGTGGCTTGGTATCTAACATTAATTTGAGGTGTACAGCACAGTGGTTAGACATTTATATAATTTAAGAAGTGATCCCTAACTCATCTAGTACCCACCCAGCACTAAGCATAGTTATTAGCATATTATGGACTATATTCTCTACGTTTTACTTTACATTCCCATGACTGTTTTATAACTACCAATTTGTACTACTTAATCCAGACATGTCCAACTTGGGGCCCAGGACAGCTTCGAATGTGGCCCAACACAAATGCTTTTTTAGTATATGTGATGCTGAAGTGAGCACATAAATTCTTAAACCATGAGATTCTTTCGCAACTTTATTTTAGTTCACCAGCTATCATTAGTGTTAGTGTATGTTATGTGTGGCCCAGGCTAACGCTTCTTCCAGTGTGGCCCAAAGAAGCAAAGTTGGATACCACTGAGTTAATCCCTTCACCTTTTCCACCCTGTCCCCAAAGTCCCCTCCCATTTATCACCTCAATAAACCTAGTACCCATCTGACACCATACATAGTTACATTATTGACTATATTCCTTGTTATACCCTACATCCCCATGACAACCGTGTAACACACATTTTGTATTTCTTAATCCCTTATTTTTCACTCACCCCCAGAACACCCTTCCCCTCTAACAACCATTACAATGTTCTCTGTATATATGAATTTGTTTTGTTTGTTCATTTATTTTGTTCTTTAGATTCCACATATAAGTGAAATCACATTGCATCTGTTCTCTGCCTGACATACTCCATTTATAGCACAACACCCTCCAGGCCCATCCATGCCACCACAGATGTCAAGAACACATTTCCATCCAAAGCCAAGCAATATCCTTTTGTATAAATGCACCACCTCCTCTTTATCCATTCATCCATTGATGGACACCCAGGCTGCCTCCCTATCTTGGTCATTACAAACAATGATGCAATGAACATATAGATGCTTACTTCCTTCCCCCTGAAGTAGCTTTTGGGTTTTTCTGGATAAACACCCAGAAATGGGATTACTGGGTCCTTCCTTGTCTCTTGTTATAGCCTTTATTTTAAAGTCTATTTTGCCTGGTATAAGTATTGCTACCTCAGCTTTTTTTTTTTTTCTTCTCCCCATTTTTAAGGGTTTCTTTTTCCCATCCCTTTACATTCAGTCTGTGTGTGCCTTTCAATCTGAACTGAGTCTATTATATACGTAAGGGTCTAGTTTTCTTTCCATTCAGCCATCCTATCTTTTGATTGGAGAATTTAATCCATTTAATATTTTTTTTTTAGATTTATTTTTTTTGACAGAGACAGAGAGAGACAGAGAGAAGGGGGAGGGCCCAGAGCAGTCTCCACAGTTATACATCATCAGTTTTCAACAGTTTCATTCCATGCAGGCGGGCTGGAGGCCGCACAGGGCAGGAACCGGGCAGGGGCCTCCTGCATGGGAAGCGTACTTCCACGAGCTGGGGGCTGAACCAGGGGCCTCCCATAGGAAGTTTGCCCTGGTAAGAACCAAACTGGGGCCACACCCCAGTTAAGCATATGGGTCTGCATGGTTCAGGGCCGGGACTTGATCCTCGGACCCCGGGGCTACAAAGTGAGTGCTTAACCTGCTGAGCCATCCTGGCACCCCCAATCCATTTATATTTAAAGTAATTGTTGACATGTAGTTATTATCATTTTATTATTTTATTTTTAATCTTTTTGTCTTATAGAAGTCCCTCTAATATTCCTTGTAATACTGGTTTAATGATGACGAACTCCTTTAGCTTTTTCTTGTCTTGGAAGCTCTTTATCTGTTCTTCGATTCTAAATGACAGCTTTGCTGGGTAGAGTAATCTTGGTTATATGTCCTTGCTTTCCATCACTTTGAATATTTTCTGCCAGTCCCTTCTAACCTGCAAAGTTTCTGTTGAGAAATCAGCCAATAATCTCATGGGAGTTCCCATGTGGATGAGTAACTGCTTTTCTTTTGCTGCTCTTAAGATTCTCCATCTTTAACCTTTGGCATTTTAATTCTGATGTGTTTTGATGTGGGCCTCTTTGGGGTTCATCATGTTTGGAACACTCTTGTTCTTCCTGGGCTTATAATATCTATTTCCTTCACCAGGTTAGGAAAGTTTTCTGTCATTATTTCTTCAAATATGTTTTCAATTCCTTGTGCTCTCTCTTCTCCTTCTGGTATTCCTATGATGTAAATGTTACACTTGATGTTGTCCCAGAGGCCCTTTAAACTATCTTTTTTTTTCTTTTTGCTGCTCTGATGGGGTATTTTCTGCTACCTTATCTTCTAAATTGCTCAGTGAACTCTTTGGCCCCTGTAAAATTTTTAAATTGACTTCAATATCAGAGTTATACTATATTTTAGTGTCTCATAAAATGAACTGAAGAATATTCCCTCTGTTTTTATTCTTACAGTAAATCTTCACTGAGTATTGTCAAGAGGTCCTGTGACTTTAGCCAAAAAGGCTGTAATGAAACCAATTTTACCACTGGCTATTTGATATAAACAAGAATTAAATTCTTACAACATCTCATCAACATTAGAACAAAGAAGGTTGAAGGAAACAGTGTTATTCAAGGATCTGCTGTAGTTTGTTTAAAGCTAGTGGTGTTTTTTTTTCCTTTAATGTTTTATAAAATCCACCATTGAGTCCCTCATGAGGGTCAAGTTGTACATGTGTGACATCTATTCTCACACTAACCGGGGCTCACAGTGCTGCCTGAAACAGCTTTGTAAGTTTTAGGTTCTTTATATATTATGACGAAGTTAAGATGGATTGTTCATCTCATATAGATAAGCCGCTGTTTTACTCCTGTCATTTTATCACACTGAGTTTTAGCACATGCATCAACAAGTAGTAGCAACCAAGATTCACTGAAATGTGACTCTTGCCTTCACCAACTAACTAAATGTCTTCTTCACAGCAGCTGCTCACTCAAAACTGAAATCTTGCCTCAATACAATGGAGTATTAGATTTTTTTCTGAAGATTTAAAACTATGTGCAGATTTTCGAATGCCGACAATCTCCTGCAAATGGTGATGGTCAGTACTGCTTCTCCTTTGTTTTATGGCATTCTTGAGTATGTACAGTTATTTGGGGGAATGGGTGCTGTTCTTTAAACAACGGCCATCATTTAATTCACTTATTTTGGGTTATATATTTTCCTCTTTTTAAAAGCTAAGGCATCATTTAATGTATTAAAGGAAAATCAAGGGACATTTTAAGGAGTAAATGTTAAGACTAAATAAATAATATAAAGCTCCAAAACCTCTTGAGAATCACCAGTAAAGAGAAAATCATTCTTTAAAATGCACCCCCACCTCCTTGAACATTAATCCAGGCCAGGATCACCAATCACATTTCTTTGTTAAACTAAACTATTAATACCCATTCCCTTCCCTACTGGCCCCAAGTCCTTTAGACTAGAACAGAGATTAGGTGTCTTAGCTGCTTTGCAATTTATTTATGCAACTAATTTAACCTGTTCACTCTAATTTGAAGTTGTCGTGATAGTACTTTCAACACGTGTAATTTTAGGTACTTTTCCCCTAGTTTTACTTATTTTCCTAGTCTTACTCTTCTGTGTAATTATTTTAACCACTGTTTCATAGGACCTTGACTTCTCTACTCCGTGTGTGGGAACTGGAAACTACTCCAGTTATCATACCAAAGATGGAAAGCATCACAATGAAAATCTGATACCTAACCAAATCAAAATTGTAGTTAGTACTGTTAAAACAATAATGAGGGAAAGCCGGGACGGCTCAGCGGGTTGAGCGCTCGCTTTGAGGCCCCGAGGACCGAGGATCGAATCCCGGCTCCGGCCCAGGCAGGACCCACGTGCTGAACTGGGGAG
>PVKE010051929.1:0-10492 GCA_004027555.1 Craseonycteris thonglongyai | reverse complement strand
GAGGGAGGGAAGGTGGGAGAGGGCACCAGCATTATGGACACACTCAATGGTTTGGTGGTTACCAGGATAGGGGGGAGGAGCCGGGGGACAGTTGTGTGGGGAGGTGGGAGTGGGCACTAGATACAAGGTGATGGAAGGGGAGCTGATACTGAGTGATGGGCACATAATACGATGCATGAATGATGTGAGGTGGACTTGTACATCTGTAAACTGTCTAATTTTTACCAACCAATGTAACCTCATCAAATTTAACAATAAATTAAAAAAAAGAAAAAAAAGAAATACAAATTGGTAGTTACGAAAGAGTCACAGGGATATAAAGTACAGTATGGGGAATATAGTCAATAATATTGTAAAAACTATGTACAGTGTCACTTCAGGAAGTTTTATATCAGCTTAGGGAACTGTTCACCATATAAGTTTCCAGACAAGTGAAAGGTCAAACTTGCAAGCAGTTCTTCCTTAAGATAGCAGCCTTAGGACTGCTGTTAACTCTTCTGCACAATAGTCTTTTATGTTTATGTACATATTAATATTCACCATTTACAGTCTTCATTACTTCTTACAGATCTGGCATAGACTGAATATTTGTGTTCTCCCCTCCCCTCAAATTCATAAGTTGAAATCCTAACCACCAGTGTGTTAGTTAGGAGGTGTGGTCTTTGGTAGGTGATTAGAGATAAATACCTTTATGAAAAAGACCCTGGAGAGTTCCTTTGCCCCTTCTACCAGAGGACACAATGAGACTATGACCTTACGAAACAAGAAGTGGGCCCTCACTGACACCCGATTTTCTGGCACCTTAATCTTAGACTTGCTAGCCTCCAGAACTGTGAGAAATAAATTTCTGTTATTTATAAGCCACCCAGTTTATGGTATTCTGTTATAGCAGCCTGAACTGGCTGAAGCAAGATGCAAATTATCGTCTAATGTCATTTCTATAACCATGAAGAACTTCCTTTTGCATTTTTAGTAGTGTAGGTATACTAGTGATGAATTTCATCAAGTTTCATTTGAAGTATTTTTATTTTCTCTTCATTTTTGAAGGGTTGTTTCATTGGATGTAGACTTAAGTGTTTAACCTCTTTTAGCACTTTAACTATTAGTTCCATTGTTTTCTGGTCTTTTTTTTTTTTTAAATTGAAGACTATTTTTTTAGAGCAGTTTTAAGTTCACCACAAAATTGAAAAGAAGGCAGAGAGATTTTCCACATATGCTGTTCCTCCTCACATTCATGGACTCCCCGGTTATCAACATACCAACCACACTGGTACTTAAGTTATAATTTCAGATCAGTCTACATTGAAACATCATAATTATCCATAGTTTACATTAGGGTTCACTCTGAATGTTGTATGTCTATGGGTTTGGAGAAATGTATAATGACATGTAGCCATCATTATACAGTAGTATCATTTTCACTGTCCTAAAAATGTTCTGTGCTCTGTTCATTCTTTACCCCATCCCCCAACACCTGGCAAACATTCATCTTTATACCATGTACATAGTATTACCTTTTCAAAATGTCAGGTAGTTGGAATCATACAATATGCAACCTCTTCAGATTGATTTCTTTCATTTAGTAATATGCATTTAAGTTTCCATGTCTTTTCATGGCTTGATAACTCATCTTTGTAGCTCTGAATAATATTCGATTGTCTGGATGTACCAGTTTATTTATCCATTCTCATACTAACGACACCTTAGCTGCTACTTCTAAGTTATAGCAATTACGAATAAAGCTGTTATAAACATCCATGTACAGGTTTTTGTGTGGACATGTTTTTAACTCACTTGAGTACATACCAAGAAGCACAGTTGTTGGGTTATTATGGTAACAGTATGTTTAGTTTTGTAAGAAACTGTCTTACTGTCTTCCAAAGTGGCTGTACCATTTTGCATCCCCACCAGCAATGAATGAGAGTTCCTGTTGCTCCACATCCTTCATAGCATTTGGTGGTGTGTGTGTTCTAGATTTTGGCCATTTTAATAGGGGTGTAATGATATCTCATTTTAATTTGCATTTCCCTGATGATGTGTAATGTGGAGCATCTTTTCATCTACTTACTTGCCATCTGTGTATCTTACTTGGTGAGGTGTCTATTAAGGTCTTTGGCAGTTTTTTCATTGGGTTGTTTGTTCATTTTCTTATTGTTGAGCTTTAAGAGTTCTTGGTATATTTTGGATAATACTCCCTTATTAGAGTTATCTTTTTCAAATATTTTCTCCCAGTCTATGGCTTGTCTTATTATTTTGACCTTATTTTTCATCCAGCAGAAATTTTTAATTTTAATAAAGTTGAACTCATCTATTATTTTATTCATGGATCATTCTTTTAGTGCTGTAACTAATAACTCATTGCTATACCCAAGGTCATTTTGGTTCTTTCCTAGTGTATCTTTCAAGGGTATTATAGTTTTGCATTTTAATTTTAGGTCTATAATCCATTTTGAGTTAATTTTTGTGAAGGATGTTGGATTTGTGTCTTATCTTTCCCATGTGGATGTCCAGTTGTTACAGCACCATTTATTGAAAAGAGTATCTGCTCCATTGTATTGCCTTTTTTCCTTTGACAAAAGAGATACTATATTTATATGGATCTATTACTGGGCCCTTTATTCTGTTCCATTGTTCTGTTTGTCTCTTCTTTTGCCAGTACCACACTATCCTGATTACTGTAACTTTATAGTAAATCTTGAAGTCAGGTAGTGTCAGTCCTATAACTTTATTCTTCAATATAGTGTTGGCTATTCTGAGTCTTTTGTCTCTCTCTATAGATTTTAGAATCATTTGATTTATATCCATAATATAACTTGCTGGAATTTTTTATTGGGATTGCATTGAATCTATAGATCAAATTTGGAAAAAGTAACATCTTGACAATATTTAGTCTTCCTATCCATGAACATGAACTATCTCTACATTTATTAGTTCTTTTCTTTCTTTCTTTTTTCTTTTTTTCTAGGCCTTACACTTGAAATTTAGTTTATTAATTTTAAGTTAGGACCTCAATTAGCTAATCTCTACAGTATCTTTTGTTTGTTTTTTAATTTCAAATCTATTCCTTTTTTTAAGGTCATAAATAAGGTCCATCTTAAGGCAAATCATGTTGTAAAGAGAGATGTTGATGAACATTTAAGAATCAAGACTATCTATGATAAAAGTATTGAAGAGTAAGTAACTTATATTTTGTCATCTTTTTTATTAAGAACTGAACTATTAGTGGTATTTTTTTCTGTTACCTGAAGTTCCATAGATGGAACTAGTTGCCAGTGCATCTTCAAGATGGAATTAAGGTAAAAATATTTTTTAGGAAAATATTTTTTTTGGAAAGATAATGTCTGTGGAATATGATTAAAATCTACAAATCATGAATAATTTGCACAAAACAAATGTGGATCTATTTGGATGTAGTCCGTGACAGACCTGGAAGACACCTACCTCGTCAATAAGTACTTGGAAGAAAAATAAGAAGGGCTAATATATATAATAATAAAAACATTTATAAAATTATTTACCAGAGAGATAATATAATTTTTTACTGATTGTAAGAGGGGTACAAAAACATAAATTATGAATCTATAGTATTTTATGAAGAGCTATTAAGAGTAGTTGATGTCTTTTCCTAACCCTAACTTCCCAAATGAATGAGATAACATGATCATATCTAGTACTATGCTTTGATACTGAGTAAACTCTCAAATGCTCATTGAGGTAAATTGAGATTTTGAGGGATTGATATTGCATGCTTCCACAAAGCATTTTTTTGGTCTACTGCCAGATGTATTCTGAATAAATGAGGTAGTGCTCTGCCCCAGTATGGCAGTTCTTATGTTTTATGTTATCATTTTCAGGTTGCTCCCTGAGAAAAGGTACCTTGTAAAGGTATGTAATAAATATTCGGGGCTTGAATTGGATACTTAAAATGGGTGCATTTTATTGTATATGCATTCTACCTTTAGTAAAGAAAAATATATACATGACTGTTTTGTCAATTATTGAATAAAAGGTGTTATTAATAGATGTATTTAGGAAAAGCTGGGATGGCTCAGCGGGTTAAGCACTTGCTTTGAAGCCCCAGGGACTGAGGATCGAATTCCAGCCCCGGCCCATGCGGACCCATATGCTGAACTCTTGCTGGGGCCTATGTGGGAGGCTCCCAGCCCAGTTCCTGCCCTGTGCAGCCCTGTGCCCACTTGTGGAGTGAAATTATATGGAAAACTAATGTCAGCTATGGAGACTGCTCTGGGCCCTTCCCTTTCTCTCTGTCTCTCTCTGCCTCTGTCTCTGTGTCTGTCAAAAATCAATAAAATAAATCTTTATAAATAAATAAATAAATAAATAAATATATTTATTATTTTCCCCAAAGGTGTCTTTGAGATGCACTTGCCAAAACTTTGTCCATATTCAGTATTAAATTAGTCTTCTCATTTTCTTGTTCTTTTAAGTTTTGGGAGAGCAGAGCATGCTAAAGATAGGGTAAAAAAGATGATTTTTGAAATACTTTGAGAACACCATTCTCTTGGTAGAAATACTTTATTCTCCTGAAGATGAATTGACCTAATATGAAATGCCAAAGTTGTTTATAGAAGTGCTAACCTCATCAGTTTTTTTTAACTGCAACAGAGTTAAACATGCATCAGGCCAATTTATTATGGTTCACAGAAATAAGCAAGGTTAAAGTAAATCTTCTAAACTTAAGTTTTTTGTTTGTTTGTTTCAAAGATTTATTGTTTTGACAGAGACACAGAGAAGGCAAAGGGCCCAGACCAGTCTCCATAGTTGTAGGTCATCAATTTTTCGACATAGTTTCATTCCACACAGATGGGCGCGGGGCCGTGCAGGGCAGAAACCAGGCCAGGGCCTCCCACATGGGAAGCATGTCCCTGTGAACTAGGGGCCTCCCACATGGGAAGCACACCCCAGTTCAGCATATGGGTCTCTGCACAGGGTGGGCTGGGACTCGATATTTGGACCTCGAGTCTGCTAGATGAGCACTCAACCCTCTGAGCCATCCTGGCATCCCCATAAAATTTTTTTTTTGACATAAACTACCTTAATGTTGGAATCAACTAAATCAGTCTCAAATTTGAAGTAATTTAAATTAATAGTTGAGAATGCTTTATAACATTTTATTTAAATGGAGATAGGGAAGGAAGTTTCCATCTAGTGTTCTTTGCCCAAACTCATCTAGAAAATGAGGAAATTCCTTTGCTCCTAGACTTTTTCTCTCTCTTCCACCTTGCTACACAAACTTTTGCTAATATCTGTATTCCAGAATTATAAGGCATCCCCCTTTTTTTTCCTCAGCCATTAATAGCCTATGTTACTTGTTTTAAATATAATTTATACTTTGACTATAATTTTGACTGGTTTTCTTTTTCACTTTTTATTTAGAACAAACTTTTTCCACAAGCTATTTCTTATTTAGAGAAGACTTTTCAGGTTCGTAGACCTGCAGGCACTATCTTACTTAGCAGGTATGTTATATTAAACACAGATCATCTTCTTCAGTCATTTAATATCCTGCTACCAGAATGGCAAATTATGAAATTTAAACTAGAATATTTTATTATGCTTTTTCTTAGAGACTAAAGTACAAGATATTTTAAAAGAATATAAATGCCCCTGCTGGGTAATCACTCTTTTTCTGGTTTTCCATTATGAGGTGACCCACTGGATTTTTTCCTAGGGTGTAGTTATCCTGTTTCCTACATCCTCTTTCTCCCTCATTCATTTACTGGCTTTATGAAATATTTGGGTGTTTGAAAACCCAGATTGGGAGGTTTTCCCGTGGAGCCAAAATTCTTTCCACTTTTCTAATGAAAATATTAATTATTAATGAACTAATATAGTAACTACTATTTTTTTTACAATGTCTTTGACTGCTATGAACTATTCTCTTTTTTTTACTATTAAACTTTGATGTGCAAATGAACTGAAGACAATGCGCAACAAACCAATACCAATGGAAGAAAAATGACCCCCATAGATACTGTACTGGGGAATGTGCCGAGCATACGAAATGCGGCCCAATTATAGTGCCTGAAGACCACCTCCAGGTAATTCAGCCTGCTCTTTTTATTCTTTAGGACAAACTTAGGGGAGATTTTGAATCTGTGTCACCAAGAAATTTTTACAGACTTACACTTAAAAGCTCCATTATTCTACCAAAAGTAATCACAGTTAGGTATGCTGATTTTGTTCTTTCATTAATTTTAAAATAAATATAATATTTTCTGTTCTTTTTTATTTTATATTTTTCAGTTTGTCTTTGGGGCTGCTGAATCATTTCAGTTTAGTACTGTATCCTCCAAAACATCTGTTACCAGGTAGGTATATGAAGGCTGTCTGGAAAAATTCAGCCTTAAATGCCTCTATTTTTCACATTATATGGCTGTATACTTCCTGGACAGCCCTCATATACCTCAGTATTTTTGAAGGACAATTTGATATTGTCCCTTAAAATAAAAAAATCTAGGCTTCAACCCAACCTATCTTAGAAATGTATTCTATAAAAATATTTATAACTATATAATATATGTTCAAGGATATTCTTTGCAAAACTATTCATATGTCTGTATTATTTAATTATGGTATAACCATATAATAGAATACTATACAGCTGTTAAAGAATGAGTAGATCTCTATATACTGACTTGGAAAGATATTTCAGTTCTTAAGTGAAAAGAAATTATAAATCAGTCTGAGTAGTTAGCCTATTTTATTTAACAATTCTAGTCAATTATTCAGCTTTCAATAAAGCTGAAATAAAAATTTTTAAAAATTTATAAAGTATATACACACATACAATAAAAATTATGGAACATTCTGGAGGTATACAAATGTTAAGAAATCTGGACACATTCCAAAATGTAAATGGTTTTCTCTAAGAGTTGGATTGTGGGGGGTTTTCTTTGGTAAGTTATTATTTTTATAATGTTCTGAATTTTCATAGTAAACATACATTATATCAGAAAAAAGATAAACATTTTAAGTGCATATATCAGAAGACCAATTTATACATGTACCTTAAAAATATGATTATTGCTATAATTTTTCTCTATTGAACTGTGTTCTCTCATTACTTATAGAAAATTAATACATTATAAACACTGACTTTATAAGCAAAATTAAGCATATGGTTAGATGAAGTTTACTTTATAATTTTTTTCTTAAGGTATTTAAAGCTCAGGAAAGGCTTTTAGTACCGGTACCTATGTATTAGCGTAGATACAACTAACAACTCAACTTTCATTTCTTTTCTCAAATTTCTTGAGTGTTTAAAGGGTTATAGAGATACATCTAAAAATTAAAACAACTTGTTAATTACATATTTATCTCTTTTCTCAAGACATTAGAGACATTTCCTACACATTTTAAAATACATTTCTTTGCCTTTTTTGCTAAGGTATTTTTGTTTGTTTTTAGTTCTTGGCATTTCCAGATTCTGCTTTCTATTTATTTTCTTGGAGTCCTGATTTTATAAATTAATTAATTAATTAATTTTTTAAAAGTGAGTGATAATGGGGAAGAATACTTAAAAACCACAACTTTTAGTAACACCAACTGTTCATAAGTTAAAGTAATTGAATTTAAAAATCATACAAGGGGAAGCCGGGATGGCTCAGCTGGTTAAGCACTCACTTTGCAGCCCCAGGGACTGAGAATCAAATCCTGGCCCTGGCCCTGGCCCCGGCCCATGCAGACCCATATACTGAACTGAGGTGTGCTTCCCATGAGGGAGGCTCCCAGTTTGGTTCTCACCCCATGGTTCAGCCCCTGGCTTGAGAGGCCATGCCTCCTATTTGGGAGGCGCCCCCACCCAGTTCCTGCCCTGGGCGGCCCCTGCCCACCTGTGTGGAATGAAACCCTGTGGAGAACCAATGATGTACAACTATGGAGGCTGCTCTGGGCCCTCCCCCTTCTCTCTGTCTCTCTATCTCTGTCAAAAACAAATTAAATCCTAAAAAAAAAAAAAAAAATGTGTTAGAGGAGCAAGAGTAAACAATGTAATAAATGGGGATTTCTGATTTTTCTGTGTAAACATTACTTATGCCTAAAAAAAATCATAATTTACTGATTTTTTTTTCTTTTTTAATTGTTTGAGAGAAGATTGGGGGGAGAGAGAGTAAAAGAGAAAGAAACAGGGAGGGCCCAGAGCAATCTCCATAGTTGTACATCATTAGTTGTGACATGGTTTCATTCCACACTGGTGGATGTGGGCTGCACAGGGTGGAAACTGAACTGGGGGCTTCCTGCATGGGAGGTGAGAACCTACACCACAGAGCCATCCCAGCAGCAGTTACCAGTTAGTTGTGCTGCAGTTCAGCATATAGGGTTGCACAGACTGGGGCTGGGAATTGAACCCTGGACCTCCCAATTGCGAGGCAAGTACTGAACCGCTAAGCTATCGTGGCATCTCCTTGATGTATTTTTTAAATTTATAATTTGGATATTATGATTGTATAGGAACTTTTGATATAAGTTCTTTAAAAAACAGACATTAGAGGGACAAAGTAAGGTTTGCTTAGAAAACTAGAAACAAGGGCATTATAAGATGACTTTAACTTTTTACCTTATATACGTTTGTACTATCTGAATTTTAAATAAAATACATGAATTTATAATAGAAATATACATTTATATTAAATAATATATTTATTAATTTTGAAATAACTAGACTTGTAGGAAGCTTCAAAATAAATGTATTAGGAGGTCCCTTATAACTTTCATCTAGTTTTAGGTTCTAAAATCTTTTGTATTTCTTTTTTGCATCCTGGTTCGCTACCCTTTATAAATAGCAATTGTTTGCTTTAAGTAAGACTATAGATTTATGATCATTTTATATAACATAGAAATTTTAGTAAAATTTAAAATTTGAAATAGGAAGTGAGTAGAGGGAGGTATGGATTTTGATAAAAGTTGAGGGATAACAAATAAAAATTAAATCATACATAGTTAGAGTTTAGGTTCACTATAAATTAAAAGTCCCCATAGCTAACCTTGTCTCTGATCTGATTTTTGGTTGCCCTTAATGGGTGCAGCAATGCAGGGTCTACCGTGAAGGTAAGTGGTTCTGTGGAGCAGTGGGTGTGCCAGACCAAGAGGGTGTCCGGGATGCCGACTTCGTTCTTTATGTTGGTGCTTTGGCCACTGAGAGGTGCAGCCGTGAAAACATAATCTCTTATGCAGCCTATTGTCAGCAGGAAGCAAAAATGGACAGGTAAACTTTCCCCTGAGACTTATTTTGCAAAATGTAGCGTGGGAACTCTTAAACTATATTATAAATGTTTAGAGTATAGGAAGTTTGCATTTGACAGACTGCCTTCAGTAGTAAGAAATGGCACACTGCCTGGATTGGGGCAGGGAGTAGGGGGAAATCAGGTTATGGACTGTAATGCATATGGTAATTAATGTCAGTATCAACTCCAAAGAAACAGTCTGCTGTCAAGAGAATTTTTTTGGGAAGTGACTACCTCTCAGGAAACAGAACTTTAATTTTAGCACTTCTGTGCTAAGCTGTAAATAAGATGTTAAAAATAACTGTTCATCTAATTGTCATATCATTTGATATGTCCTTCACTTAGTTAAATTACCACTTAAAACAGCTCTTTTTTATTTACAAAAGATTTCAGAAAGATTTTTCTGGTGAAGCAGACTTGAAAAGTTGTTATATGTGCAGAAGATTACCTGTCACAGTCCAGACAAATCAATTAAATGCAGTAGAAATTGCTGTGTCTCAATAGATTGTATGTAACATTCTCAAATCTAGGAGAGTTAATGTGGCCAATTCATGTGCATGTAAGAAAGGACCTTTGCTGAGGTCCTAAACATTCATTTTTTCAAAAGACTGGCTGACTTTAAAGAGCTATTTAACATCTATTGAAGTGTTAAGAAAAAAAAAAAAGAAATTATTTGTTGAACCAAGTACCGTAGTTAAAGGAAATACTGGTATATGATTCAGAATTATACTGTCAATACTGAAGGTGGTACAGATGTCAAAATCAACATCGTGGATTATGAAAAGCAGTCTCTTACCATGATACCATGTAATTGTTGATCCGTGAAATTGAAAACCTTTAGCTTCTGAATGTTGAAAAAACTTAAAGTCAAATATTGATTGTATTGCTGAAGATGAAAATGCTATATGTTTTCAGATATATATATAATGTTTAATAAAAAGAATATATATATATTTAATAGAGTACTGTATTTCATTTTTCCTGAGAAGCTGTCATTAAGTTTTTGATAGTTTATAGTTATTCGTAAGGTGACCAGATTTTAACGTTGGTAAAGCGGGACACCATTGACCGTGGGAGAGGGGGTTCTTGATTAAAAATTTGGTCTGGGAAGCCTGGATGGCTCAGTGGGTTGGGCGCTCACTTTGCAGCCCTGGGGACCGAGGATCGAATCCCGGCCCTGGCCATGCGGACCCATATGCTGAGCTGGGGCGTTCCCCCAGTTCAGTTCTCTCTCTGTCTCTGTATCT
>PVKE010051928.1:0-10493 GCA_004027555.1 Craseonycteris thonglongyai | reverse complement strand
TTATCATCTCAGTAAATGACAACTGCTCTGGCTCAAATCATGAAACTATCCTTGACATTGTTTTCTTTTATATTCCAAACCAATCCATCAGTTAATCCTATGGATTACTGCAATGACAATGTCCTTCTGGTCTCCTCTTTTTGTCCTTTCTCCCCTCATTCCTACACCACATGCATTTTCCACAAAACAGACAGAATGGTCCTTTTATAAAATATATCATATTATGTCATTCTTCATTGTAAACACTGCTAATAACGTTCCCCTTCCTTCAAAGGGAAAGACAACACCCCTTAAATCAGCAGTCCCCAACCTTTTTGGCACCAGGGACCGGTTTTGTGGAAGACAATTTTTTCATGGACAGGGTAGGAGTGGATGCACATGCACAGTTCACAACAGGGTTCGCACTACTATGGGAATCTAATGCCACCACTAATGCCTCCTGACCTGACAGGAGGCAGATTAGCAAGTGATGGGGAGTGGCTGTAAATACAGATGAAGCTTTGCTTACTCACCTGCCACTCAACTCCTGCTGTGTGGCCCAGCTCCTAACAGGCCTTGGGCCAGTAGAGGTCTGGGTCCTGGGGGTTGGGGATCCCTGATTTAAATGGCTTATAAATCCTATGTGATATGGCCCTCCTGACTACTTTGATCTTACTTCCTATGATGCTCCTCTGTCTTACCCTACTTCAGTCACACTGTCTTCCTTACTGTTCCTCCAACATTCTAGGCATGTTGTTGCCGCAGAACCTTTGTATTTGTGTCCTCTCCTGGGCCAGTCTTCCTCCAGGCATTCCCATGACATAGCTTCTGCTCCAATGTCACCTTATGAGAGGACTTCCTTTATACTTTTTTTTTTTTTTTAATTAATTTTTTTATACCTTATTTTAAAAAGCAACTCCTCCCTCCTCTGATCCATTCTTACACCCTGCCCTAAAACTTCCTTTCCCTTTCATTCAGTTTTTTTCTCCATCTTACCTGCATGGCACCCTGCCACTACCATGTAAGTTCCATGAGGGCAGAGCTTTGGGTGTTTCATTCACTGTTGTATACCCAATGCCTAGAACAGTGACTGGCACATAGTAGCACACAATGAATACCTGCTGGATAAAATACTATAGGACAGGAAATCTTAATGGAAAGACATAATTACAGGGGCAGCACTGGGTTTAAACCTTGACTCTGACTCCACAAAAACTTTCTGCCGTGTTCTGCTTCTGGAGTCCCCTCTGCTCTTAGCCCATGTCTCGCTGAGTCACCCCAGTGCTGGAAATGGCAGTAGCTGAGGTAGACACTACACAGGTTAGAGGTGAGACAGAAAATGAGGTAGAGAATGCAGAGGTAAAAGTGTAGTCCAACCCATGACTGTCCATATCTGAGCTTTGGTTTGTTTGCACAGGAGGATAGTCGAGTATGTCTTTAAACAACATAAATACAGTTTGTACTGAAATAAAAAATAGAGCTTGCTGGCTCAGTTGATAAGACACTAAGACTCTTAATCATGGTGTAGTACATTCACACCAGGAACTGAGGACAATAATCTTCAGTTTGCAAAGAAGCCATGGTATAATGGCTGAGAGCCAGACTTCTGAGACAGACTGGTTGAATTCAAGTCCTCTCCTGGCTCTGCCACTCACCAACTATGTGACCTTCGGTAAACTGTCTACACAGTGTGGGACTGACTGTTAAATGGGTGCAATGTCAATCTCATAGGGATGGCTGGGAGGGTTAAATGAGACCTAAAGTGATCAGCCTAAAACTGGGCATAGTGAAGGGCTCTATGAAAGAGCTATTGTTATCACTAAGTACTAAAAATTATGCTCCACCACGACCTCAGGGCAGACAGAAGGAGGACCAATATTGTCAAGAGTAAGAAAATTAATAGGGGGGATGCCAAGATGGCTCCATGGTTGAGCACTTGCCTCACCCTCACAGGGTCCAGGGATTGAGTCCCAGCCCTGGCCCATGCAAACCCATACACTGAACTGCAGTGCAACTGGTAACTGCGAGGATGGCTTGGTCGCAAAGATTCTTGCCTCCCATGCGGTAGGCCCTGGTTCAGGTCCTGCCCCACATGGCCCCACACGGCCCCACATCTACCTGTGTGGAATGAAACCGTGTCACAACTAATGATGCACAAGTATGGAGACTGCTCTGGGACCTCCCCACTTCTCTTTTTCTCTCTCTCACCTTCTCTCAAACAATAAAGTAAATTTAAAAGAAAAAAGGAAATTAGGGGGAAGTTGGGATGGCTCAGCAGGTTAAGGGTTCACTTTGCAGCCCTGGGGACTGAGGATCAAATCCCAGCCTTGGCCCATGTGGACCCATATGCTGAACTGGGGTGTGCTTCCCATGTGGGAGGCCCCCAGTTCGGTTCTTGCCCCCTAGTTGGTCCCCTGGCTCAAGGGGGCATGCCTCCCATGCGGGAGGCCCCCGGCCCAGTTCCCACCTTGCACAGCCCCACCCACCTGTGTGGAACAAAACCATGTTGAAAACTTATGACATACAACTATGGAGACTGCTCTGGACCTTCCCCCTTCTCTCTGTCTCTCTCTGACTCTGTCTCTTTGTCTCTGTCAAAAACAATAAATCTTAAAAAAAAAAAAGGGGAAGAAAATTAATACAGAGAAAAACCTCTTACTTTTCATGAGCTATTAACTTAGATCTCATTATATAAGCTCTCTTAACTATCCCATGTGATGGCAAATAGACCAAAACTGTCTGTAAACCCTGGATATATTTTATTGCAAAGTTTTCCTCCCACCTTGAGTTTCCCAACATCAATATAGAAAGAGAGGTGTCAAAATAGGGGGAAAGTCCAACTGACTGTATTAAAGTGGGAAAACTATATGATACACGTTATTTTATATTTCCAAAAAATAAATGATGACAATAAATACTCCAATGTATATCTTGAGCCACATGAATTAAAGCTTAAACCAGGGGTGTCCAACCTTTTGGTTTCCCTGGGCCACACTAGAAGAATTATCTTGGGCCACACATAAAACACACTCACACTAATGATGGCTGATGAGCTTTTTAAAGATTTATTTTTACTGTTTTTTGACAGAGAAGACAGATAGAGAGAGACAGAGAGAAGGGAGAGGGCCTAGAGCAGGCTCTATAGTTGATAGCATTAGTTTTCCATATAGTTTTACTCCACAGGTGGGCACGAGGCTGCGCAGGGCAGGAACTGGGCGGGGAGCCTCCTGCATGGGCCCCAGCAAGAAGTGAACTGCGGGCACACCCCAGCTCAGCATATGGGTCCACATGGGTCAGGCCCAAGATTCGATCCTCGGGCTCCGGGGCTGCAAAGTGAGCACTCAACCTGTTGAGCCATGCCAGCTTCCCCATGATGAGCTTTTAAAAGGTCACAAAAGAAATCTCATGTTTTAAGAATCTGTGTTGGGCCTCATTCAAAGCCATCCTGGGCTACAGGCTGAACATGCCTGGTTTAAACAATTATTTGATGTCTTCATAATTTTAGAACACACAACTAAAACAAATGTAAAAATGTAAAAATTACTATTAGGAAACATCTCAGAAACTAAGTTTCATTCCCCAAATCTAACCGACATTACATAAAACAATGGTCACTGTGCTTCACAAAAGTAGGTGTCAATTCCTGAACACAAACTGAAATGATAGGAGAAACTTCCAATGCTATTACAACCATTAGTATGAACCCTAGTCCAATAATGTCTTCTTCATCAATTCTATCTTTGTGGAAGAGAGGAGGGCAAATGAAAAAGAAAGGCTAGGTGTGCCTACAGTGTTCTGTGGCATCTAGCCCAGTGCCAAGAACAACAAAACACAAATATTCTC
The DNA here is from genome assembly GCA_004027555.1 of Craseonycteris thonglongyai. Classification (NCBI taxonomy): domain Eukaryota; kingdom Metazoa; phylum Chordata; class Mammalia; order Chiroptera; family Craseonycteridae; genus Craseonycteris; species Craseonycteris thonglongyai. The sequence continues at coordinate 6,671 of PVKE010051928.1, read as the reverse complement.
AAGTGCCCCAAAATATTAAAATCCAAGTAAGAAAGGAAACTAATTTCCTAACTATAGATGGCATGTGTATTGGGGAACACACAATAATATAGTGTATATTACAGTATAATCCAGTGTTCCCAGCAGCAGATTATGAAACAAACTGCATGGTTTTGAGATCTGACTTAATTTATCAGCTAGGTGACTTGAGCAAGTTACTTTACTGTGCTTCAACTTTCTCATCTCTAAAATGGGGAAATGGTATCCTCCTCATAGGGTTGTTGCAATGGTAAATTAAGACCCATAAGGTGCTTAGACAAATAAATGTAAGCTGTCATTTTTATAGAGGCAATAGAAACAAATGACCTAATTGAAGAAATTTTCATAATAGTTAAAAAGAGTTACAAAATTCATGTGCAAAGTTATTTACATCAACTGCATTTAATGACGGGTAAGGTTATCATCTCAAATAGAGGTTTGGGGATTATGCAGGCAGCCTCTTTATGCATCTTCCTATACCAACCATTCCCCATCTCCCTTAGAGCCCAGGCATCATCGTATCCACTCAATTAAATCCCTTCCATGAAATAAATTCTGAATGCTTAACAATACACAAAAAGCAAAATAGTTCTATGTTTAGCAAAGCAACCACTAGTACACAGTTATAGTAAAATGCTTTTGTTTTAGAGTAAATAAAACTCCAAAATTTACAATAGTGAATGAAGGTAGGAGTGGACAAAGGAGAAGAAAAGGAAAATGGATAACAGGAGGAATATGAAACTTCAGAGAGCTATGAAAATTAATTCCTGAATATTCTTCCTTTCTCCTTGCTATAATTGTGAAGGCTTTTCTCACATAACATATAAAAGTCACTGTAGTATTTCAAACATTCAGATTTTTGAAAAATTCACTTTCTGAAACTCTTGCTGCCTCCATTAACTTGTTACTTAAAAGCAACTCAGAATTAAAAAGAAAAACACAAAATAAAGAAGACATTGCTGTTATTTATGGATGAGTTTTTTTTCCAGTTACCAAGCAGCCACACACCTGGCAGTTGTTTTTTTTTTCCAGAATCAGTGAGGGAGAGAGAGACCATCCACCTACTCCTTAGTTAATAATTGAAGAGAGCCAGCCAGGGTTCCAAATGGTACCCTTCTCTATCTAGAAGGCCAAATGGCACTTGGGGAGCACCCGCACTCTCACCTTATTAGCACTTCCACCAATCTACACTACATTACTGATGGCTAAACAGTCTCATAACTTCCTTATTACCCACCCTCTCTCAAATATTCTATACCAAAGGTGTGTCCCCGAGCAGAAAGTCAGCTCCATTCTTCTTTTACACCCTTTGGAAACATCTGCAGAAATCATAGCCTCTTTTGGAAATTCGCTGAATCCTGTCTACTCAAGTCAAACCTCAGCTGAATCTTCCAAGTCAGATTTTAAAAACCACTCACAAGTTTACTGAATAAACGTAGTAATTTAAGACTTTTACAATGCACTAACCATGAGTTAGATCCCTGAATGAGGGTGCGGCACTGAGAAAGACACCTCCAGCTTAATGCCCTTATTTATAATGGGGGCGGGGGGGGGGGAAGCGAGGTGGGGGCAGGGAATCGCCAGAATCACAAATGCAAACTTCTGCCTTCAAAAAGACCTCAGAATGAATTTCAAAGAAATACACATCTATACTATTTATAATTAATTGCATAGAAATTATTTATGCAATTTACTACCGTATATTTCGTAAACCCCGCACATAGACTGCAGTCAACAGTGAATGTATATGGTAGCTATCTATACACATCCGGCGGTCCACGAGGTGGGGGGGCAGCGTTTCCCCAGACATTCAACTGCAGAGAACGTAGCGGCGCGGACGCCCTGGGGCAAGCGGGCGTTCTGCGTCCTCCAGGGTTCTCTCCGGGGCCCGCCCAGCCCCGCAGCCCCGCAGGCCGCGGCCCAGCCTCCCCGCGCCACCCCGACGCCGCCCGCCCACACCGAGCAGGCGGCCGCGCAGCTACACAGCCCAGGCGAGTAAGTGTGGGGCGCTGGACCCGCTTGGGCCCCAACTCACCATGGCCGGAGAGCCGCGAGCGGCCACAGCCAGGACTCACTAGGCACCCGCAACGCCCGTTGTCCTGGTGACGCCACCTGGGCGCCCCGCCCCGTCGCCTAGGCGGGCTCTGGAGACAGCCATTGGCGGACGGCGGGCATGTGACGCGCAAGGGCGGTGCCCTTTGGACCCGCCCCTTCGTCCCGCAAGCCTCGGCTCTTGGGAGGGGCTTCTTCACCTTTCCCACTCCGCATCTGGTCCCACCCTGATCACGTTGACATCCCTGGCCTGACAAATAACCCCGCCGCAGACTGCCCCGATGGAAGAGCCCTTTATGGATTCTTCACTTAAGAAACAGAATCTCAGGTAACACATGATTATTGAAGACATTTTTAACTAACTATAACAAGAATTAAAAAAAAGAAAAAAACTTAGGAAATTCCAGCACCTGAGGTAGCCACTGCTGATATTCTAGTTTTTCTGCTTGCAACGAAATATATATTATAATATATTATATTATTAAAAATGGAAGCAAACCATATGCACTTTTACGAGCTACTTTTTTCAATGAAAACGATTATCTTTGGGGCTGTCAGGGTGGCTCAGCTGTTGAGTGATTGCCTTGCAACTGCAATGTCTTGGGACCAATTCCCTGCCCTGGCCCATGCAAACCCATATACTGCTGAACTGTGGTGCAACTGGTAACCCCAGAGAAGGTTCTCATCTCTCATGCCAGACGCCCCAGTTCAGTTCCCACCCTTTCCTATTACATTAACCTCATCTCCTACTACTCTTTCTTCATTCCCTCTACACTAGCCATACTTTATTTCCTGATGTTCCTCAAACATGTCAAACAGTTTCCCATTTAAGAGCCTCAGCAACAACTTCTTCCTTTATCTGGGATGGTCTTCCTTCAGAATGTCACACTGCCCATTCCTGCACTTGCTACAGGTCAGTTATCTTCTCAAATGTCATCTTCACAAAAGCTTTCATTGACCACTCAGTCTAAAATATCTCACTCCAGTTACTCTTTCTCAATCCGGTCATTCTCTCTTATAACTGTCTTGTTTTCAAAATACTTAGTAACCTTTGAAATGTTTTTTTTTTAATTTTTGTCATATTAATTACTGCCTGTCTCTTCACCCTGGGATGCAAGATGTTTATCTAGTTCCATTTCTGTGTTCCTAATGTTCAGAACAGTTCCTGGATTACAGTGGGTGTTAATAAAAGTGGTGATTGATTGAATGAATGGCATGTATTCATTAGGACTGGATAGTCAGTTTGAAGATACAAATAAGAACATGACCTGTCAGAGTAGGAAGTGTGATAGAAGAAAAACCAATTACTGGCAGATTTTATGTTTTATTATGGTATATATAAAAGTAATAAACAATTAATGTGTAGTTTTTTTGTTTTTTTAAAGATTTATTGTATTGATTTTGACAGACAGAGAGAGACAAAGAGAAGGGGGAGGACCCACAGCAGTCTCCATAGTTGTACATCATCAGTTTTTGACATGGTTTGGTCCCACACAGGTGGGTGGGGGCCATGCAGGGTGGGAACTGGGCTGGGGGCCTCCTGAATGGGAGGCATACCCCCTTGGGCCAGGGGCCAAACCAGACGATGAGAACTGAACTGCAGGCCTCCCGCATAGGAAGCACACCCCAGTTTAGCATATGGGTCCACACGAGCCGTGGCCAGGATTCGATCCTCGGTCCCCTGGGCTGCAAAGCAAGTGCTTAACCTGCTGAGCCATCCTGGCTTCCCCTAATGTACAGTTTTTAAAAAGTGAATGCCTATGTAAATACCACTCAGTTTTAGAAATGGAACATTGCCAGAAACCCAGCTCTTGCGTTATTTCCCAGTTTTATTCAAGTGACTAGTGTCAATATTTATGGAAAACACTTTATTGCTTTTCTTTATATAATTTTTATAATCTATTTTCATCACTATAAAGTATTGAATATATATACAAGAATATATCTATTCCACTGCTGATGGGCATTTGGGTTGTTTGAGTCATTTCCTGTCTAAGACCATTGTAAACAGTGCACTTGTGAGCATTCTCTTTGTGCATATAAGCACTCATTTCTCTAGATGAGGGTTTCTGAATCTTGGCAATTTTGACATTTAGAGCCAGATAATTCTATGTTTTAGGTGAGTGAGGGGACTACTATTTGTATTGTAGGATGTTTAGCAGCATCCATAGTTTTTAACCCACTAGATGCCAGTGGCATGCACCCACTTGTGAAAAACAAAAATGTCTCCAAGCATTCCCAAATTTTACTGAAAAGGCAAAATTGCCCCAGTTGAGAGTCACCATTCTAGGGTGAATAACAAGGAACAGAATCGCAAGTTTGTATATCTTTAGATTTACTAAATAGCACCAAACTGTTTTCCAAAGTACTTGCAACAGAAGTGACATCATGGAATTAACAGAGTAGAGAGCTCCAAAAATTGGTCCCTTGAAAGAACTGGTCTCGCCAGCAAGAATTAAACTGGCAAAAAACTGACAGAATCAACTTCTTTGGAACTTTGGAATTTAATCAAACATTTATGGGAAATGGAATTGTTCAATGGTTAAGCACTTGCCTTGCAATCGCGAGGTTCTGGGTTCCATTCCCAGCCCTGGCCACGCAAGCCCATATGCTGAACTGTAGCGCAACTGGTAACTGCCAGGATGGCTCTGCAGTGAGGGTTCTCACCCCATACAGGAGGCCTCTGGTTTGGTTCCCACACCGCGTGGTTCCACATCCACCTGTGTGGAATGAAACCATGTCACAACTAATGATGTACAACTGTGGAGACTGTTCTGAGACCCCCTCCCTTGCCCCCATCTTCTCTCAAACAATAAAATAAATCTTAAAAAAAAACCCACATTTATGCCAAACAGTGAGTGCTTAGTGAAGAAAGAGGCAGCTGAATTTTGGGAAGAAACATTATGTGGTTTTTGCTTATCTGCCTAGTATCCCCTATTTCCCAGCTCTCAGCAGTCTTGGGGACAATGGTCTGTGTGCCTGGTACACCTTACAGGCACTAGAGAAAGCAATAAGGACCTTGTTCTCAAAAATTGTGATCATGCATTTTGCCTGTCTGGTGGCTCCATAAAGGACCAGCAAAGAAACTGACCTTTATGTTGTCCCCTACCCCTGTTGTACTGGTTTCTGAGTGGTATCTGTTGGAAACATTTAAAGATATATGCTACCCATTGCTGCCTTAGGCAAGGAATGAAGGATGAGGCTAACAGTCAGACACAATAGCCTCTGTATGAGGAAGAGGAATCTTGGGAGAATAAGAGCTATGAAGGGCTAGCAAGCTCACTGGGGAATCTGGAGTACAGTATACACTCTCATGGCCAGACACATGCTCAGAAGAGACGTGAGTGACCCCAGACCTAGCCTCTGGTTGATATTTGGACTCCACAATCAGCAGGAGGTTCAGGCTAAGGCAGAGTTGTAGTCATCTTGGCTTAGCAGTGAAAGAATATCCCAGCTCAGAGCCAATATGCAAAGACCAAGGGAGTTTTTTTTCCTTTTTGTCTCCAGGCATTTAAGGAAATATCTTCTAGTCACTTACTGACTGCTGAGACAATAGAGCCAAGACAGCAATGAGCATACATGACAAGGAATACAATCTTTGCAAAAATAGTTTGGAAAAGACACTAAACAAATGGACAACTGTAGCCTTCAACATTCAATGCCAGAAAGCCCTATGAAGAGGGAGAATCTATCGAGGTGGTATGTAGATTAGTCCCACAGTCCCCAAAACTTCCTTGTTCTATCCTTTTATACTCATCTCTTCTCTCACACCCACCTCCTAGCAGCTACTGACCTATTTTTCATCCCTATAGTTTTGCCTTTTAAAAATACCATATAGGGGGAGCTGGGATGGCTCAGCGGGTTAAGTGCTTGCTTTGCAGCCCTGGAACCTGAGGATCGAATCCTGGCTCCAGCCCAGACGGACCCATATACTGAACTGGGGTGTTCCCCCAGTTCACTTCTTGAAATGCTGTCAACTATGGAGACTGCTCTGGGCCCTCCCCCTTCTCTCTGTCTCTCTGTCTGTCTCTTCGTCAAAAACAAAAACAAAAAAATATATCATATAAATAGAATCATATAATGTACAGAATTTTGGATCTTTTCACTTAGCAAAGTGCTTTTGAGATTCATCCACCTTGTTATGTGAATAAATAGTTTTTTCTTTGTTATTCCTGAGTAGTATTCTGTGGTATGGACAGTATGTCTATCCATTCACCTGTTGCAGAATATCTGGGTTATTTCCAGTTTCATACTTTTGAATAAAACTCCTGTAATTATTCACCCACATATTTTTGTGTGAACACTTAGTTTTGAACTCATTTGGATAATCAGGACTGGGACTTCCAGGCTGTGTGGGTAACACATTCAATATGTCATTAAGTATGATGTTAACTGCAGATTTTTATTTATTTATTTATTTATTTATTTATTGTAGAAATCCTTTATTAAATTAAGGAACTTTCCTTCTATTCCTAATTTTCTGGGAGGACTTTTTTTTTTTTTTTTTTATCTTTTTATATTTATAGAGAGTAATTATTTTATCTTCAGTGCATATTTATTTCTATTTTACTTTTGACAGATAGAGAGAGAGACAGAGACAG
>PVKE010051927.1:0-10492 GCA_004027555.1 Craseonycteris thonglongyai | reverse complement strand
GAGTGTTTGCCAAATGCTGGGTACTACTTTGTAGACTTTAAATTATCTATCTCAATTACTACAACAATTTTATGAGGTAGGCACTATTTTTTCCCCTATTTTTTAAAGATTTATTTTTATTGTTTTTGACATAGAGATACAGAGACAAAGACAGAGAGAAGGGGGAGGGCCCAGAACAGTCTCCATAGTTGCACATCATCGGTTTTTCCACATAGTTTCATTCCACAGGTGGGTGCAGGGCTGCATAGGGCAGGAACTGGGCCAGGGTCTCACCCCAGGTGAGAACTGAACTGGGGGCAACTGAACTGGGGGCACTCCCCAGTTCAGCATGTGGGTCCGCACAGGCTGGGGCTGGGATTCAATCCTTGGTCCCCAGGGCTGCAAAGTGAGTGCCTAACCCACTGAGCCATCCTGGCTTCCCCTTTTCCCCTATTTTACAAATAAGAAAATGAGAGGCTAAACAATTTGTCAAAGGCTATATATTTAGAAAGATTTTATTTCATTATTTGGTTATGTTTTGAGATGACACGAGAAAATAAAAATAATTGAAGTTGACCTGGCTACCCTGTTTTCTAAAAATAACCCTACAGAATTATAGATCCCAGTGATGCCGTAGAACAGAGGTTGGTAAAGTACTGCAGTTACTAGAAGGAATTATGAGTGAAATAAAATACAGTGCAATTTTTTTTGAGAGAAAATACTTTGATGAGTTCAGATCTAAATCTCCTGATCTGTCTGAGAGGAGAGAAATTGAATTCTTCTTTCTCTTTACCATCTTTGTCATTTTGATATTTAAGCTTAAATTGTTCCCTTGGCTTCCAACTGAACCCCTCCCTGTGCCCCGTATGCCCTCCTCCTCCTACCCCACCTATCTGATTACTAGAGTTGGAAGGACTTTGAAAATAATCGTGTCCAATTCTTCCTTTTATTAAAGAGGAAAGAAAAGCCCAGGCCACATCGTGAGAGGGTCTCAGGACCCAGAAGGGGTTCCAAGTCTCTTGACTCTCCAGCTAAACTTTCATCTCCATGTTAAATTCAGCCCCCTTGGGCTGTGTCCTCTGACTTACCAGGGCCCGGCCCACTTTTTAGCCCCCGTACATTTCAGGAGGCCACTAGTCAACATTTTGTCTGCTCTGACGACAAGAACAACCTCACAGAGGTCAGCCAAGCCCTTTCGTTTTGGGCAGCGGCAAGTTCGCCTTCCTCTCTCCAGTCAGCAAGTCCAGCCAGAACACAAGGGAAGTGCCCCCTCCCTGCAGACCGTCCTTTCACTCCTTCGTAAATCTGGGTTCACGCCCAGAGTCTCACAAGCAGTGGAGACAGGTGTGGGGCTAGGGGAAGTCCCACAGTGCGCATCCCAGGCCTCAGAAAGCGTTTCTTTCCCTGAGGCTGCCAAGGCCAGACCCTTCTCATGTCTCTTTTGCCCCATACCCCACTGCAGAAAGAAAGAGGCCCTTCAAACACTTTGGTGAAGGAAAGGAATAGGTATGAGTCCTGACAGGCCATAAGGAGGTTGAGGAAAGAGCATGCCCTCATTCACAGCCATTCTGAGGCACTTCGCTAGACCCACATAGACTAGGTCTAGGGATCATGTCCCACCGGCCCTGGCCCAGGCCTGTGCGAACCCACATGCTGAACTTTGGCGCAGCTGATAATCGCAGGGATGGTGGAGAATGTTCTTGCCTCCCATGCGGGAGGCCCACGATTCAGTTGCTGCCCTGTGCGGCCCCACATCCACCTGTGTGGAATGAAAACTATGTCACAACTAATAATGTACAACTATGAGACTGCTCTGCCCACGCACCCCCACCCCACCCCCCACTTCTCTAGCTCTCTTTCTCTTTCTCTCTTACCTTCTCTCAAAAAATAAAAAATAAATTTTTTTTTAATTGTCTGTTCTCTTTATCACTTGACACATTCACTCAGCCACTTGTTTACTGATTTTATTGTTGCTTATGGGTTTTGTTTTGCTTTTGTGTTTGGGGAGATTATTGGTTTTAAGAGGAGAAGTCCGCTTTTACCTCAGTCTCTAAAACTGCCTGTGTCTGAAGTGATAGTCCTCACAACACTCTAGTTTTTCAGTTCCCTTCAGTGGCATCTAAATCATCATGTTCTCTCAATCTGTGTGAGCTAGATTATCTTCCACTCTTTCCTCTTTTCTTCACTTCTTAAAAGAGTTCCTCATAAGAACTTAATGTTGATCACTTCCAGGTTTGCACTGGTCATAAATTTGAGGAATTATTGGCATGAATTCTAGTCAAGGTAGTATTGTAAGTTCAAAATTTGAGGCTCTGTTATGGCATTTCTGTGATATGTAAAAAAGAAAATAAAACTCACAGCCATGTTCAAAACAAGGTAAGTACCTCTATGTGCTAGAATCAGAAGAGGACAAAATGGAAAGAGGGGACCACTGTGGTCTGAACCATAAGTAAGCAGAGGTGGCCAGGTGTTCTAGCTCCTTTGGGGCTATGGGAACTAAAATATCCCAGAGAAGGTGGGGACAGAAGTGAGGTCCCAGGCGAGTTACTCATCCACGGCCCCATATTTGGGGGCAGCCATATTTTGGACCATATTACTCTCCATACTCTCTTCAAAACCGCTAACTGGACCAAGGACCAAGGCATCTAAGCCATAGGGCTCCTGTGAGGGGCCTGGGATCTTGGTTCTACTGAAGGAAAAAGAACTGGCCCCCTAAGATTCTTATTTTAATGAAATTAGATCAGGAAATATCTGGAGAAGCAAATAATTTTCAGTGAACTAAAGCTAAAAGATCCTGTAGCAGACAGGGGACTATGGGCTCTGATGGGTCATCATGAAGACACAGTCATAAGAGAGCAGAAAATCTGAGACCACAAAATGTATAAGCTTTAGAGTGGAGCATAAAGATGCCATTTGACAGCTGCCAGAGGAAACCAGACCCATAGAGAAATGTGGAGTCCTATTCATGTATTAAAAGAAGGTGAAGTTCTACAACTCCCGCTTTTGAGATCCAGAGGGTGCTCTGGATTCCCAAGCTCTTCCTGATTCCGGCCGCCAGGAGACCTCGCTCTGCCATTCTTCCTGCCCTTCCTCGGAGGCTGCTTGTTTGGCTCCTCATTAGTTACAATGAAACTTGGCCCTGGACTTCGACCTCTGCTTCCTTGGTTTCACAGGGATCTTTAGAATTGTCTCCCTCCCCTCACTCCAATGACTTAAGTAAGGTTCTTTGAATGAGACTGTTCCTTACAACCAAGAAAATCCAAGTGAAACATATGCTAAATTATTTCATCCTCCCAACAACCCTAAGAGTTAAGGATAATATTCCCATTTTACAAACAAGGAAACTGAGGCTATAAGACATTAAGAAGTTGGATCACATAGTTCCTGGGCTGGTCATTTGCCTGATGGCTCTCACATCCTGTTCTCAGCCTTCTTCTGCTTGGCTGGCTCCACAAACTATATTTCCCAGGCTCCTTTGCCAACTGGCATCTGCCTTACCAAGAGGTTCACTGGCGGGAATTTGAGTAGCAGGAGAAAGGGAGAAGCCAGGATGTTTCTCTCTTTGGCAATAACCACCTCTTCTTCATGTTGCAGATCCCACAAGAGTGCCTTTCTTCCATGTTCCCCACTCCCACCCTGCAGCCCCATCCTGCCTTTGACCTCCAGGCCTAGGGGTGAAAACAGCTTCCTACTTTTGCTAGTCTTTGGGTGGTCTCCCTGTCTTCTCTTTAGCTTTTTGGCTGTTTCATTCCATTTGTAATTAGTTCTCCATATTAAATGTCATCTAGTAACTGGCATAGCTCTGTTTTCCTGAGTGGACCCAGACTGATACAACATTTATGAAGTGGCTGAGTGAGGTTTCCAAGTTCAGCCCATTTGATTCCAGAACCTAAACCCTAAAGACCACATTACATTGACAGTTAAGTCACAGAGAGATTTCTCCGGATTTCAACTACAAACTAGTGACGTTTTGTTTCTTCCAGCGCAAGCCCATGAGAAGGCTTCCCACCCGGTTTTCCCTGCTCCCAGTCATGAGTTAACTTTACAATGCCATCAACCCCAAGATCTAAATGGGGCTGGAAGAGTTCATTTCTAAGGGCTGCCTCTGGCACTACCACTCTTCACCTTGTTCTGACTCTGCTCCCTAAAGCCTCAGTAGAATTGGATTTGACGTGAGATAAGGACATCTCATGGCACTGAGTTTGCACTGTTAACGCAGCCTGAAATCCCAAGTTGCTCAATTAGGCTTGCCACTGCTTGAAAGCAATACATGTTCTTCCTAGTGCTCTTGGCTTATTGTTCCTCCTTGGAGACCCCATCCTTTCATGATAATCCATCCTACTTGCACACCCAGATCTAAGTATTTTGTTTGTGCACTTTCTCTTGTGTGCTCATTGCCTCTCTTTCTCCCCCCCAACCCCCGCTTGCTCTCATTCTCACTATCACTCTCTCTTGCTCTCTCTGCTACATTCCTGAATTTCTAACCATCTGACCTCACAGGCCAGGTGGTGCCTGCTAAGGTAAGTCACTTATTAATAGTATTATGTTGGTCAATCATAGATCCGTGTCACTCCAGGAAGGCCATCATCGTCTGTTTAATGTTGCACTGAGGTCTGGCTTACTGGACTTCATTGCATTTAGGGGGGCCTAGCGGAGGGTGAATATTAGATTTCTTAAAACTAGATTCTCTGCCAAAGGGAGAAGAATTTTCAGATCATCTTACCTGAAAATTCAAAAGAAAAATATATCAGAAGCCTCAGCTATATGGTCTTTAAATAAACCCATAATTGCTTTCCTAATTGTGAATACCTCTTGCACCTGGTCTCAATCCTTTACACACTAAGTTTAGTCCATTCATGGGTAAAGGTGGATAATTTCAGTATTTACTTAACAAATGTATGATGGGAAATGTGCTAAACTCTTGAGGTTTGTACTATATGAGTATAATATCCTCTAACTACTGACAAGTGACAGTCTATGTTTCATAGACTACAGTTGAACAATCTGTACAGCTATTTATAAAAATAACCAAGTCTTATTATAAAAATGGGTGTTATCTTTGGCATCTCCCTCCTCACTGCCTTCAGCTACCACCTCCCACATCCCAGCTGTCTCTTAATCCTATGAGGGATTTTGTTTCCCCAAAAAAGATTTAGTGGTTTCTCTGTTCTTTCCCTTTCTCTCTCTAAGGAAATCGCAGTGCTACCAGGGATTTAAATGGATGACCATATCTCATAGAGAATGAAACGTATTTTGCTAATCCTTGTCTTCAGCGCTGTTACACTGAGACAGAAGGCTCACCTGGGGAAGGCTCCTCTCCTCACTCTACCCTCCACCAGCAGGTAGCTAACTCCCATTCACCATTCAGGTCTCAGCAAAAGAGTGATATGCTTGGGGAAATATTCTCCAACCCCCAGCCAAAGTCAGGGTCATACCAGCAATTAGCTCAGTTTGTAAACATATCCTCAATCTATATTATCTGAATAATGACTATCTACACCACACAAGATTCATGAGTATTCATATCCCAAACTGTATGTCATGAAAATAGTTGTGGGTGGGGGAATCTGTGAAAGTCTGTGGCAAAGAAATTTGGGAAATGCTGGGTTAAGCCAAATTAAGCAAATGTCTTTACAGTAGGACTTCTTGGAGCCTGTAAAATGCTAATGTGTATAATACTCACCAGCATTTCTCAAACTATATTAACCATGAAACCTTTCTTCATGATACATGTTAACATTTGGAGGAATTAGTGTGGTTGTGGAATAAGGTTGAGAAAATCCAAGATAAAGTGAATTACAATTTCTGCCTTCACTCTGACATTATAGCAGAGGGGTAACTGTCACTAGCACACAGATTTCAAATGACCTTGGAAGCTGCAGTGGAAAACTGTGATAAAACTTCAGAGGAGGGAGATGCCAAAGATAACACCCATTTTCATCACAAAACTTCAGTTAATTACATAGAGAAAGATAGTTGGGCTAAAGGTAAGTTTGGAGGTCACCCCAAAAAAGGGGTGATGAGAAAGAAAACTGGCTTGAAAAGTATGCAACGATGGAATCTTGTTGAAGTAAAATTTATGCCAACCAGCTGAGTAAAAAGAGAACTGATAAGAGTCTCCTCAGCGTTTGATGCTTATGAGTGAGAACCAATATGGCACCTGCTTCTGGTCTAAGACAACAGGGGAAGGAATGGTGACCTTGGGTTTTCCTGGATGGCTTTTCACATATAGCTGGACCATATGGTCAACTTGTTCATAATAATGTGCAGCTCAAAATGGTGAATTTCAAGTTACGTGGAGTTAAATGGCAATACACAAAGTTATAGTTTTAATATTTTCAATAATGTAAAATGTATTATTTTTATATATATATATATCTTGACATAAAATCATTTAAATACCTTTTAAATGAAAACATATAAGTATTGCTGTGAGCTATTGTTATGTAGGTGAGGTAGAGATAGACATTTATTAATATTCCAAAGGGCTGCCTTGGTCCTTTGAGGAAACAGAGGTGTAGACTTAATAAATGAATGAAGAAACAATTATTCCAAGTTGTGTGGTTAGTAAATAGATGACTAGGAGGTTGCTATGACTACATTATCTTTTGGAATTAATACAGTGAGTAGGGACTTTCTTTTGGAGTTTAATGTCACAAGGCATGTGATCACTTGTGAATAATCGGAACTCTGAGTGGAAACTTTGTTTTGAAAATCAACTAACATTTAGTTTTCTACTTCAGCCAATCAACTGAGATGACAGTTTTTATGGTGAGGACTCAACACAGCATCAACTAAAATGTCCCCGTTTAAGTCTGAAATAGCAGAAAGAAAGCAGAAATTAATTGTTTGAGAGTCTGAAGACTTAGACATTTGCATTGTTGCTGACAAACTTAATCCGTAATTTAATGCAGACTATTTCTGGGTGATATGTAAACACAGGTATATAGTGCAAAGGCAAAAAAGAGGCAGAGATTTTGGAAAATGCTAAATAGTGGGGATTTGACTTTACTGGAGCGATCTTTTATATCAACTCTGGAATCTGTCTTTGGTTTAAAAGATTACTATTAAGAGGTTTAATTCCAAAGGATGGCTGCCCTTTAAAAGGGTTCTTGGGTCTTGACACTTAGATGCAAAAGCAGAACTTGCAAAGTCTGGACAGAGGGATGGTTAGAAAAGGTTGTCTTTGGTCTCTGTGCTCCTGAGCTGTGGCTATTGCACTGGGTTCTGAGCTGAGGAACCTGAATGCCCGGTGAGAAGTCAGAGAGTGGGGTGTGAGCATGTCCCCAAGGGAGAGGGGTTGGGGTCGGGGGCTGGATCCGGTGATCAAGTGCCAATCCAATCTGCTTTCTCAGGCCACTGTTCCCTATCGGCTCCTTCTCTGTCTCGTCTGAGTCACGGAACTTCCTCACCAATGTCTTGTGGGTTCAACCACTTCTACCTCACTGTGTCAGATCGACCCTCTATCGGCCTAATCCTCTTTCCACCCACAAGGGGCTGCCCAGTTGAAACTTCCTCAAGGGGTTTGAAAACATGAAAGCTCTTTACTTTCTTTCCTAGATTGTGTGTGTGAGTGTGTGTGTTGGGGGGGGGTGTCCTTGTGGCACAGGCTGTTGTGTGAGGGCTTCTCAGACTTGAGACATGAAACTGTGCTCTCTTTCCTGAGAGGAGGGTGAAAAGACATTGAGACTGGCCGGGCTTCTCCTTAACACCTCACTCTATTATAAGAGCCCACAGTTGGTTTGATCCCTAGTTTTTCAGTAGGCTGCCCGCTCACTTAGCTGGGTTTTTAGGAGCCTCAACCTGCTGTCCCAGGGCCCACTCCACCTGCCTGGCCACGTTTTTGCTCCTGCCTCCTCCATCTTTTGGACACCCTCAGTTTGCTGCTATATACGCCTCAGGCCTGCTTGCTAAACTTATCTGAACTTACTCTCCTGGCTCTAGCCCCAGGATTCCAACCGGAGAACAATGCCGGAGAGGTGTCTTGAGCCCAGGAGCCACCACCACCTAAGACATTGTAGCTCATTCCAATAGAAGCAAACGGAACACCTTCTAAGACACGGCCCTCAGAACAAGAGGTGTCTTTAGCCTGGGTCTTCAGAGAAAAAGATCTACTTCTTGAGGGCAAGAGATGCATCAGAAATTTTATTTCAAGCCTTATTATCCGTTCCAGAGCATCCTGGGTGCTTACGGTGGTTGCAAAACCACACTTTGGACAAAGTCAAGCTTCTCTCTTTCTCCTCTTAGGCTCAGCTTGGCTATTCAACCCAAAAGGAGAAGTGGGGTTAGAACCAGAGGGCTTGAACCCAGCCTGAAGTTCTCCTTCCCACTTGCTGTCTTTTCTCACCAAACTTGGGGCTCCCACCAGCGGTGGCATACACTGTCCCAGCGGTTTCCCATACTCCTTTCATAGTCATCCGAAGCCTGGGAGCTCAGTACCTCTTCATGCGGGGCCCATCACCATGACAGAGGTCCCTTGGTCTCAGCTGACAGTCATGTTACACACACTGTGCACCAGCTATCGTTAAGGCAGAAACTCGTACCCCAACAAGCCTTCCACCCAGATCAGTGGTGGGTCCGGGCAGCCTCTCTGCCGCAGCAGATGCCAGATACAGGACAGGCAGCCTTCTGCTTCATGTCGGCCATGAGGCATCCCGAATCTCCTTCCTCCTCTTCCGGGCCTTTATTTCATCTGAGGGTGAACAATCGTTTTGTTTTGTTTTGTTTTTGTTGTTGTTCAATATTCAGTTCAGGAGTTACATATTGTTACAAGCTGTGTTCCATTTCACTTAAAGTGAGTATGGCTTCATGGATTCCTATGGGACTGGGTATTCTTACAACTTGCATTTATATTAACAAATAGGAGAAAGCCAAAGAAAAATTGCCACAGCCTTTTAGGCACCCAGAGTTAATATTCACACGTCTGGGAAGTGGTGACGTGGAGACAGCTTTTAGTCTTCTGTTCTGAATGGAACTGTGAGCACTATGGCAAAGATGCTGGGCCACTTCCCCCTGCAGGCTGCCCATCACTGGTCTATGCTCAGGGCCTATGAACCTAGATCTCATGGTTCCCAGGCCTTGGTTCAGGCTTTCTTTCCCCTCCTCCAAAGCTCCAAACTCTGAGGCACCTTGGGGGGTGACTTTGAGAAGCAGGCACAGCTTCTGGGATGTCTGGAGTCAGGGCCAGGCCTGGTTCCTCCTGTCTTTATAGGCCCTGAGCAGAAGCAGCTTCATTCTAAGAGCTGCAAAGACCATGTGTTACCAGGGACAGCTTCGTCCTGCCTCTGTCCCTGGCGGCCCTACTATGCACAACAGGAAGAGGCGCAGTGAGGTAAGTGAAGGAAGGACTGAGTCCTCCAAAATGAGATTCCTGGAGGTTATCTTACTTTCCCACTTAGAATAAACATCAAACTATCTTAATAAGTTTTCCAGGGTTACAGTTCATTTCATTTATCTTCTTAAGATAAGATGGAAAAACGTTTTTACATGATCCCAAGGCCCTTTGCATCAACTAGATAAATGGTGGGGTCTGTGAGGGGTTAATACCCTGTAGCATAATCTTTCTCCGGTATCCACCGGGGCAATTGTGATCTGTTTAATAGCAACAGGATGAATATAGCTCTCCTGGAAAGAGTTATCGACTAATTTCAGAACAGAGATAAAAGCCTGTGAAATATGCAAAGGCACCTTTCCAATGAATTCTTTGAACAATTTCTCTTAAAATTTAGTTTCCCCATTTAGCACAAGTGCTATCCAATACCCCAGGGAGAGGGCAAGGTGGGTGACAGATGAGGCTTTGGTGGTCAAATTTGGTGATTATCTGCTTGCAGATGATGTGGTGACCTTCTGTAGAATTATTAAAAGAGGATTTTAATCATATTTTGATCATGGTTTGGTCTCTGCCCCATCTATTCTGCAAGCCCTTTATGCAGAATCCACCCCAAACCTCACAGCAGAGTAGAAGCCTCTTGCTGCTTTCACGCTGTTCCAAACTGCCCTATCTCACAGATTATTACCTTTTAAATAGACTTCCTTCTTATGCTCTTGCCTCCCTACAGCCTGTTCTCAACACAGTGGTCAGAGCGATCCTGATACAATGTGAGTCAGACCACAGAATTCCTTTGCTCAAACTCTCTAATAATTCCCCATCTCGCCCAAAGTAAAAGCCAAAACCTTCCTAACCTGGAGAGGCCTTCTTAATCTGCTCTCTGCTTCTGACCCTACTCTCCCCAGCCACAGACTCTACTTGTTTCCTTCCTTCATGCATATTTTCTTATAGTCATCTCAATGAGCCCTTCCTTTGCCACCTTGTTTAGTACCATGCCCCTCCGATTTCCTCTATTCTTCTCCCCCATTTACATCCCTGAAACATTTTTTTTTTTAATATTATTATATTTTATTGTTAAATTTAATGGGGTGACATTGGTTGGCAACAATCAGACAGTTTCTCAATGTACAACTCCACATCACATCACCCATGCATCGCATTATGTGCCCAGCTCCCAGAATCAGG
>PVKE010051926.1:0-10493 GCA_004027555.1 Craseonycteris thonglongyai | reverse complement strand
TATTTCCAGAATACGGGACGACAGGGGAGAGATTACAACTGATGCTGCAGAAATACAAACAATCATAAGAGATTACTATGAAAGACTCTATGCCAACAAATTTGACAATCTAGAGGAAATGGACAAATTTCTAGAGACATACAGTCTACCTAAACTGAACCAAGAAGAATTGGATAACCTAAACAGACCAATCAACAGTGGAGACGTTTCTTTCATTTCTCAGCTGGTGTTGCTGCAGCGGCTTACAATATTTTCTCTTGGTTGATTGGTTTTTCTTACAGTGGAAACTTCCTAGAAGGTGGGCTTCCTTTTTATTCAATCACTTTGGTCTCTGTGCCTCCTCCTTGGGAAAATATAGTGGACAATGGTATTCTATGCCTTCGAGATTCCACTGCAGTTAGAAGCTTCCATGCCTGTGCTTAAGTCTTCCTGGGTCTCTCTGATGGGTTCAGTGGGAAGGGTGGAGGTGGACTTGTAAAAAAAAGTGTGTCACAGGGTAATAGCAGCTTCCTGGCAGCAGCTCACTGAAGGCAGGCTCTGGGCAGAGCTGGCAGGGCAAGCCCTGGGAGAGAGCAAGGGGAAGCAGCCAGGTCTGTTTTCAAAGCCACACAGGGCTCTTGCTGGAGCCCAGTTTATTGAGGGCCACTCTGCACTTTAGTCACCAGCACACTCCTACTGCCAGCACTATAGCCACCAGAAAACCTGTTCCCTGCTCTCATCACTGCCCTTATGCTCTGCGGCCCTGTGCTCCAGCCACCAGACTCATTCTCTTGCAATGGGACCAATGTTTCTGTCAGCTATACTGATCTCTGGCTGCTGCTAGTCCCTTGCTCTGACCTCCTGCACTGCACCCTGGATGCCATAACCATGCCATGGCTGCTCCCCCTGCACTCCCACTGGGGCCTCTCACTACAGTTAGCCACGCCCGCTTTTTCCATCCACCTTGTGCTCTGGCCATTTGCACCTCCGCTTCTGTCCACTCCAGGCCTCCAACCTGCCCAGAGTCATTCTGCACCTCAACCTGTGCCCCCATGCTCCCACCTCAGTCAGTCTCTTTTCTGCTGTACTTAGGTCGACCTCTAGGTCGGTCACTGGGCAGGTCTTGAGGTCATGCTCTGCGGTGTGTCTCCACACTCTTCCCTTTCTTTCTCTCTCACTTGCCCCCCTTTCTCTGGCTTTAGGTATTTTTTTTTCAATGAGTGGGTCCCTCAGCCAAGGCTGTGTGTTGATTAGGGATCCTCTGGTTGGCTTTTAGTTGTTTAAATTGCAGTCTTTCCAGGAGACATTTCAAGAGCTCCTCTCATGCTGACATCTTGATGTCTCCTAATGCAATTTTCTTATCAATGTCAATGAAATCTAAAATTTCTTTCAACAGTAACAAGCCAAATTATCAATTCCTTTTCATGTGTTTAATTATATGTTAAAAATTTTCCAGGGGAAGCCGGGATGGCTCGGTGGTTTAAGCGCTCACTTTGCAGCGCCAGGGACCAAGGATCGAATCCCGGCCCTGGCCCGTGTGGAACCATGTGCTGGGCTGGGGGCTCCCCCAGTTAAGTTCTCTCTCTGTCTCTGTCTCTGTCTCTGTGTCTCTCTCTCTGTCAAAAAAATATATATATATTAAAAAAAAAAATTTCCATAGAAGCTAAAGTGATTTGACCTTTAATTCAGTTCTTCTTTTATTATTGTTGTCTTGTGTTTTCTATTTATTCAACCAAAACTTTATTTGTCATTCAATGATTATATATTCACAATAACTTTGAGGTTAATCCATGCATTCTGCAACATATACACTGAGCAAGGCTCAATTTTTTTCTTCTCTGGCTCTCTTAACATTTTCTTCATATACATTATATAGCAAATACTTATCACTTCATTTTATTGTTAACTCTATATGTGTTTCTCTCCATAGAATTGCCTAGCATAGTATTGGATGGACATTTGTTGAGTTGAAGATTTTTCTTCATAACTACACAACAACGGTGATTGAACTCAGATTAGCTGATAACATGACCATTCATCAGCAGAGCCAATGTTATTACTTTCAGGATACAAGCCCAATCTAGGTGGGAAAATGAGACAACATTAGGCTTACTTTAAATGGTAAATATTAGGCATGTGCTAATCCTCTCTCACAAATTATTATTATTTTTCAAGAATTAAATCTATATTTATGAAGAGTTAATGACAAATAATTGAAATCTGATAATTAAAGTTTAATAAGTTTTATTATTTGGAACAGTTACCAAATGAAAATGGATGACATTTCTCAGGAACTAACTCAGCCTGCTGAATATCTCTTGCAAGTAATCCCTTAACTTTAATAAAACAGCAACTAAAGTGAGGTAAAATACCAAATATACACTAATAAATCAGCATCATCAATTCTAAATGAGAATCTCCAACTTTAACCTCATACAATATATAAAAAGCTGAAAGGAAAAGTGATGATATGAAAAAATGATAGAAAAAAGCCATAACTATAAAATGTTATAAAGTTATAAACAAGTAGAGAATTCTGAGAGCATCTATTTCACCACTATAATACATACTAGTCCCCCTTTTTTCCATAGGCGATACATTCCAATAACCCCAATGAATGCCTGAAAGCAGAGATAGTACTGAATTCTATATATATTATTGTTTTCCTATCCATATATAGCTATAATAAAGTTTACTTATGAAGTAGGCACATTAAGAGATTAGCAATAATACCGTAACTAATAAATTAGAATAATTATAACAATGTACTATAATAAAAGTTCTGCAAATGGCTTTGGGGTTATTATTAAGTAAAATAAAGGTTACTGAATACAAGTACTGCAATACAGTGACAGGCAATCTGATACTGAAGCCAGCCTCTAAGTGACTGATGAGAGCAAATGCAGTATGGAGACACTGGACAAAGGGATGATTCACGTCACTGATTGGATGGATCGAGACACCATGAGATTTAATCACACTGCTTAGAACAATGTACAATTTAAAATGTACAATTATTTTTATTTCTGGATTTCTATAGTTAATTTTTTTTCTTTTCTTTTTTCTTTTTAAGGTTTTATTTACTTGTTTATTTATTATTATTTTTTAAATTGATTTTTGACAGAGAGAAACAGAGACAGAGAGAAGGGGGGAAGGCCCAGAGCAGTCTCCATAGTTGACATTAGTATTTCCATATAGTTTCACTCCACAGGTGGGCACAGGGCTGCGCAGGGCAGGAACTGGGCCGGGAGCCTCCCATATAGGCCCTGGCAAGAACTGAATTGGGGGCACATCCCAGTTCAGCATGTGGATCCACATGGGCTAGGGCTGGGACTCGATCCTCGGTTCCCGGGGCTTCAAAGCGAGCGCTTAACCCACTAAGCCATCCCAGCTTTCCCAATTTTTACTCTTTTTGACAGAGAGAGAGAGAGAGAGAGAGAGAGAGCTACAGAGACAGAGAGAAGGGGGAGGGCTCAGAACAGTCTTCAAAGTTGAACATCATTGGTTTTTCTACATAGTTTCATTCCACAGGTGGGCACAGGGCTGCACCTGGCAGAAACTGGGCCAGGGTCTCACCCTGGTGAGAAATGAACTGGGGGCACTCCCCAGTTCAGTATATGGGTCTGCACAGGCTGGGGCTGGGATTTGATCCTTGGTCCCTGGGGCTGCAAAGTGAGTGCTTTACCCATTGAGCCATCCCGGCTTCCTCACTATAGTTAATATTTTTGAACACTGATTGGCTGGCTCTAACTGAAACAGTGGACAAAAAAATGCAAGAATGTGTACATATTAGATATGGTCTATCTTCTTTTAGTTTCCTTTTCCCTAACCCCAAACTTGGGGTCCATCAAGATGTTCTGTTCAATCTAGAGTTCAGAACTCAAGTCTCCATCAATTACTGTGAGGACAAAAAGTGAAAGGCAGTTCTGAAATTTGGCAAAAATGAGGCTTTCTTGGAAGGTGACCTAGATGACTAGCAGAAGAGAGTGGTGGTGGAACACTGGTTGCAGATTGGCAACTGGCCAAGGCAGGATACATGCTGGCTGAACCTTCTCTTCTAGGAGCTATAAAAGAACACTGTGCTCATTTTGGTAATGGCCAGTTTTTTTTTGGGTGGATTCCATCTAAACTAGAGACAGAGTGGCTACAATTTCAAGCGTTATTCCTTTACAGACGCAAAATCAAGCCTAGTGTCCTTTCTTCCAAGTCTTCCCATTAAGGTCCTGTCACCTCTACTTTTAAGTTCTTGACCTTTTAATGGAAAATGCCACCTACTTTCTCAGAAAAGAAAAAAAAAATCCTTTTAAAGGACTTTCTATTTATCACATAAAATGTCTGGGGTAAAAACAGTGATTGAAAACTCACCTGACCTCTTATTCTCTCAACTGAACACAAAGGAAAAATTATTCCCCATCTTCCTCTCATGAAACTCAATTCTATAAAGGGAATTCTGACTAATGAAACGCTAAAGATTATTCAAAAATTTGTCTTTTAATTTTATTAAATTTATTGGCGTAACCTTAGTTTCAGGTGTACAATTTTATGATACATCATCTATATATTGCTTTGCATGCCTATCACCCAGAGTCTGGTCTCCTGTCACCATATATTTGACCATTTTTACCCTCTTCATTCTTCCCCCTCACCTCCTTCCCCTCTGGTAACCACCATACTGTTGTCTGTGTCTTTGAGTTTGTTTGTTTTTCTTTTCTGCTTTCTGTTTTGTATTCCATATATACGTGAAATCATATAATTCTTGTCCTTTTTTATTTAACTTATTTCATTTGGCATGCTACTCTCAAGACCCAGCAATGTTGTCTTAAATGTCATTGTTTCATTATATTTTATGACTGGGTAATATTTTATTGTATATACTCACATGGACCACATCTCTATACCATTATTCTTTGAAGGACAATGAGTTTGTTTCTTTGTCTGGAATAATTCTGCAATAAACATAGGGAGCATATATCTTTATGAATAAGTGTTTTCAAATTTTTCTGGTAGATACCCTGATGAGGGATCAATGGGTTATACAGTGCCTCTATTCTTAAAATTTTAAGGAACCTTTATACTGTTTTAAATAGAGGCTGTACCAACTTACATTCCCACCAGCAGTATACAAGAATTCCCCTTTTTACATATCCTTTTCAACGCTTCTCACTTCTTGTCTTATTCGTTGTAGACATCCTAACAAGTGTGAAGTGTTATCTCATTATGGTGTTGATTTGCATTTCTCTTATTGATAGTGAGCTTAAGATAGAGTATGTATAGAAAAAAATGCATAAAACATAATCACAGATTAATAAATTATTATATATCATGCCCATATATCATGACACAAGTCAAGTCACAGAACCATTTATGTACCTCAGAAACCCCTCAGCACCCCTTATAATCACACTTTTGTCATCAAAATAGCCTATTTCAGAATTGATTCATTGCCCAAGAAGAAAGGCTTCACAAAAGAAACTGTAATTTTTCACAACCACATGATAGTGTTCAGATGTTTTCAAGTAGATGTTTTTGGTCTACATATTGCTTAAAATAGTAAAGTCATTTCAAAGAACTTATGTAGTGCTTTGTTATTTAAATGAAACCCATACAGATCTCTTTTTCTTAGTATTTTTTTTTATGTGTGTCATAGTGATCCTTCTTCTCAAAGATAATCAAGATATCTCTTTGACACCTTTTCTACTCAGCCAATATCAATACCCTTATATTATTTTGTGACAGGCTTTTAATCATCCAGAGAAGATAAAATTAATGTAAAAGAGATGTGCTAAAGTATATGTTTTTAGAGTAATTCACATTTTTGGGTTACAAGACACTTCCTGACACTGTTAAAACTGAATTAAAAATTGAAAAGTGAGATTGAAGTTGCTGAAATAATTTCAGTGGTATTTTCATTCTAGCCCCAACTCCAGCTCTATAGAAAACTCCAAATGTACAGTTAGTAATTCATATTTAAAGATTTTGTATTCCAATTTCGATCTGTGATAGAAACCCAGAGAGGTGTTAGCATAGTATAAAAGATGAAAGGTTTTGGGTCATATGGGATTCTCCTGGGTAAGTCTCTAATGAACAAAACTCTGTTTATTTTGTGAAGGAGATTAAAAAAAATGTTCTTATTAGAACTTCCACCATAACTAAACTTTCAGGGTCGGTGAAACTAAAAATTTGTTTTGAGTAGGCTGCTGAGGCTCCTTGGAGATACAGTATCAAAAGCTTACCTACAACCCTCCCTATACATCTCTAAAAGCTTAATACTGAACCTCAGGTAATACTCGGCAACCTTTCATCCCCTTTCTGAATTCTTCCTAAAAGACAAAGAGAAAACGAATTCCAATTTTATTAAGAAAAAATTTTATTACAATTTGAGGGGATCAGAAGTGGACATGAAAAGGCATAAAAGGTACCTTTGAGATCAAAGATGGTGGCATGAGAGGAGAACGCCGATAAATGCCTGGGAAGGGCCTGGTGAACACAGGGGAATCCACAGGGGAAACCCTGAGAAGAAACCTCAACTAAGAGAACCACACAATGCAAAACAACACCCAAAGGTTAGAGAAAAAAGGGGAGAGCAGGAGAGGGAGAGGGAAGCCGCGGTTCAGGGACAGAGATTCGAAGAGCAACCCGGGGCTGGCAAAAACAAAGGGGGGTTGGAGGACTATGGTCAAAGTGGAGATGGATCAAGGGCGGGCTGGAACCCGAGACCTAGGGAGCGTGGAAGACCCACAAGACTGTGGACAATTTAACATCCGAATACAAGGGACAGCACACAGTGCCCTAATCAGATCACAGAGCCTAAAGTGGAACAGGGACTGTGGAGCAGGGCGGCTACACTTCCCGGCAGGCATGGTGAGAGCAGGGCACCAGCCCACAACAGCTCAGCACCCATGATTTAAGGAGGAGATTGACTGTGAAGGAGCAACTTCTGAAGACAGGGCTGTTGGAGTGAGGGCTGGGGTTTGAGTGGGCATAGCTGCATTGGACGTGCTTAGAGTGAATCCGTCGGTCTCAACAGAGCCGGGAGCATAGAGCGGCTGCCATCCGAGCTACAGCCTGTGTGCACAGGGCTTTCAGTGCCCCGCCCACTGGGCTGCTGCGCATCGCTGCGTGTACGCACCCGGGCTTTCGGAGCCCCGCCAAAGAGGCCGCTGTGGCACCGCTGCCTGCTTGCCAGCGCGCTACCGGGCTTTTGGCACCCTATCCACCAGGCCACTGCAGCACTGCTGCCTGCTCACGAGTGTGCAACTAGGCTTTTGGCATCCTGCCCACCGGGCCTCTGGGACATTGCAGCCCGCGCGCAACTGGGCTGCTGACCGGATTGCCGCAGTGTCATTGCCAGCACGCAGGACTGTGCGGCCTACCGGAGCCTCTGCCAAGCCCCAGCCCATCCAAGTGCTTCCCTGTGGGCATGGCTTTCAGATACGATTGAAGGAGGGGCAGCCAGGTGGAGGAGAGAAAAACCAGAGCTCCTACGCCCTGACGCACTGAACCACCAGCTCCCCTGCTGAAAGAGGAATCTGCTATTGTGTCTCAGGCCCGCCCTAGCTCCTACTCACAGGCCCCCACCCCTAGCCACACCTTTACTACACTGCTATCTAACAGCTAAGACAGCAACCCAAAGTACCCCAGGACACAGAAGCTGTCTGCTTCCCCCAACTCTTTCCCAAAATCTCCTTCTACCACAACTGAGTCCAAAAGAAAAAATAAAGAGAAGCCCATCTGATAGACAAGCCCAAAGAGGGAAAACAGAATCATGCGTAAAGCAAAAAGAACCACATCAAACACAATGCACACCTCAGAATCCAATGCCCCTCCAGAAGATCAGGGGCAGTCTTTAGTGAAGGACCTTGCACACTTGAAATCAAATCTAAGTGAAACAGAATTCAGGGCTGCATTAACCAAGACACTCAGAGAGCTCACTCAATGCTGGCAAAGTACCCAGACACAGTTAAATGACCTCAACAAGAAATTTTCTGAGCAAAATAAGTACTTTACCAACAAAATTGAGAAGCTAGAGCAGAACCAAAAGGAACTCCTTGAAATGAAAGGCATCATGGGAGAGCTGAGAAAAGAACTGACCAGCATAGGAAACAGGGCTGACCAGCTAGAGGAAAGGATGAGTGAAATTGAAGATACAAACATGGAAATGTCACAGAGGGAAGAAGAAAGGTAAAGTAAAATCAAGAGAAATGAAGGAGCCCTACAAGAACTTTCTGACTCCATCATAAAGAACAATATTCGAATAATAGGGGTACCAGAAGGAAGCGAGATGAAATCTTCTCAGAGTCTACTAAAACAAATAGTGGATGAAAATTTCCCTAACCTGTGGAAGGAATTACAGCCCCAAATCCAAGAGGAAAGCAGAAGCCCTAACTACCTAGACCCTAGCACATCTTCTCCAAGGCACATTATTCTGAAGGTGACAAAAATCAATGACAAAGAAAAAATCCTCAAGGCTGCCAGGGAAAAACAAAACATAACTTTCAAAGGAAATCCTATCAGGCTGTCACCAGACTTACCAGCAGAAACTCTGCAAACCAGGAGGGAGTGGACCCCAATCTTCAAAATATTAAGAGAGAGAAATTTCCAGCCAAGAATTAACTATCCAGCAAAATTAACCTTTAGATATGAAGGAGGAATTAAGGTATTTACAGATATACAGAAGGTGAGGGAATTCTCCAGCTCAAAACCGGCACTCCAAGAAATACTAAAGGAGCCTATCTGACCTGAATCAAGAAATCAAAATAAATGGAGAAAAGTTGGGACAACAAAAAAATAAAAAGGAAAGAAGAAATGGATATGGGATATCCTCATATATCAATCATCACCCTGAATGTAAATGGACTGAATTCACCAATAAAGTGGCACAGGGTAGCAGACTGAATTAAAAAACAAAATCCAACCATATGCTGCCTATAAGAGACACACCTCAGCCACAGGGACAAACATAGACTCAGGGTAAAAGGATGGAAAACAATACTCCAGGCAAATGGCAGTCAGAGAGAAGCTGGAGTGGCCATACTGATTTCTGATGAAAAAGACAGGATAAAAAAATAATAAGACATAAAGATGGACATTACATCTTGATAAAAGGGACAATACAACAAGAAAACAAGACACTCATCAATATATATGCTCTGAATCAGAAAGCACCAAAATTTATAAAGCAACTAATAATAGATCTAAAAGGAGAATTTGACAAAAATACAATTATAGTAGGGGATCTAAACACCCCACCTGACAATATTGGACAGATCATCCAAGCAGAAACTAAATAAGGAGATTTCAGCTTTAAATGATACATTGCAGGAAATGGACATAATTGACATTTACAGGTCATTTCATCCTACAAGAAAGGGCTATACATTTTACTCTAGTGCACATGGAACATTTTCAAGGATAGACCATATCCTGGGACTGAAATCCAACCTCACCAAATTTAAGGGCATCCAAATCATTCCAAGTGTATTCTCAGACCACAAAGTGTTGAAACTTGAGATCAATTGCAAAAGATCAAGTGCAGAGAGAACCACATATACGTAGAGATTGAACAACATGCTATTAAAAAGTAGCTGGATCAAAGAGGAAATTAAACAAAAGATTAAAAAATTTGTAGAAACGAATGACAATGAAAACACAACGTACCAGAATTTCTGGGACACCGCAAAAGCAGTATTAAGAGGAAAATTTATATCATTTCAGGCCTATCTCAAGAAACAAGAAAAACTACAAGTAAACACCCTCACATCTCATCTTATAGAACTAGAAAAAGAAAACAGAGGCCCCCCCAAAGCCAGCAGAAGTAAAGAATTAATTAAAATCAAAGCAGAACTTAATGAAATTCAGAATAGAATAACAATAGATAAAATTAACGCCATAAAGAGCTGGTTCTTTGAAAAACTCAATAAAATCGACAAACCACTGGCTAGGCTCACCAAAGGACAGAGAAAAAGCTCATATTTCCAGAATATGGGACGATAGGGGAGAGATTACAACTGATGTTGCAGAAATACAAACAATCATAAGAGATTATTATGAAAGACTCTATGCCAACAAATTTGACAACCTAGAGGAAATGGTCAAATTTCTAGAAACATATGGTTTACCTAAACTGAACCAAGAAGATTTGGATAACCTCAATAGACCAATCAACAGTACAGAACTTGAAACAATTATTCAAAAATTGCCCAAAGGCAAAACGCCTGGACCAGATTGCTTTACCAATGAATTCTACCAGTCATTCAAAGAAGAACTAATGCCCATCCTCCTCAAACTACTCCAGAAAATTCAAGAGGAGGCAGTACTACACAACTCTTTCTATCAAGCTAATATCACCCTAATACCAAAACCTGAGAAAGACAATACCAAAAAGGAAAACTATAGGCCAATCTCACTGATGAACACTGATGCAAAAATCTTAAATAAAATTTTAGCTAACAGAATACAACAATGCATTAAAAAGATTATTCACCATGACCAAGTGGGATTCATCCCAGGGGCAC
>PVKE010051925.1:0-10493 GCA_004027555.1 Craseonycteris thonglongyai | reverse complement strand
AGCCCCAGCCCTCACTCCAAGAGCCCTGTCCTCAGAAGGCGCTCCCTCACAGTCAATCTCCTCCGTAAATCAGGGGTGCTGAGCTGTTGTGGGCTGGTGCCCTGCTCTCACCCCGCCCGCTGGGAAGTGCAGCCGCCCTGCTCCACAGTCCCTGTTCCACTTTAGGCTCTGTGATCTGATTAGGGCACTGCGTGCTGTCCCTTGAGTTCGGATGTCAAATTGTCCACAGTCTTGTGGGGCTTCCATGCTCCCTAGGTCTTGGCTTCCAACCCGCCCTCGATCCAGCTCCACTGTGACCATCGTCTCCCAATCCCCCTTTGTTTTTGCCAGCCCCGGGCCGCGCTCCGAGTCTCTGTCCCCTAACCACTGCTTCCCTTTTCCTCTCCCGCTCTCCCCTTTTTTCTCTAACCTTTGGGTGTTGTTCTACATTGTGTGGTTCTCTTAGTTGAGGTTTCTTCTCAGGGTTTCCCCTGTGGATTCCCCTCTGTTCACAAGGCCCTTCCCAGGCAGATATCGGCGTGCTCCTCTCATGCCGCCATCTTTGATCTCCCCTCAAGACTTCTTTTCTAGGATTATTGTGAGAAGGAAGTGACATGATGTGAACATAGTACTTGGTTTAATTACTGGCACATAGTGTGTAGTCACTACATGTTGTTGTGATCAAGATTACAATGATTATTACTACCTACTCCATCCTTGGGAGGTGGAGAGAAGAGGAATTTGGCACAACTGGCAAACTGCCTTTTAGGTGAGTGAAAATAAGGCTTTGAGCTGTGAGATTCATTTTGGCTTCTAGAGTTGCCACCAGAAAACTGTATTTCTTCCACGTTTTTGTATTTCAACATCTTTTGTATGTAATATGAATACATTTTAATATTGTTTTTATTTTTTTCTAAACTTGAGTTATGTGTGGATCTTTAAAAATAAATTCTCACAGATCTCAGTATTTAAATTCAGTTTTATTATAATTTTACTTAAGTAAGTATACCCATAAAGGAAATATAAACAAGATAAAAATCTTTAATACTTATAAAATTATAACTGAAACAACTATCTCTTGGTTTTGGATTGAATTGTTTGGTTTGCCTTGATTTATTTTTGTTTGATTCTTCAGTACAAATAAATAACGTCTTCATTCAGCTGTAACGATTGCCTTTAAACTGACTGTGAGATTTTTCTTTTTCGGCCTTTGATGGCACATTGGATATAATTATTCCGAGCACTTTCAGGTTTTAGAACAATATAATTTTTAAATACTACAAAGTCCAATGAAATCTTTTTTTCCCACAAGATTTATTTTATTGTTTTTGACAGAGATAGAGAGACAGAGACACAGAGAAAGAGAAGAAAGAGGGCCCAGAGCAGTCTCCATAGTTGTATGTCATTATTTTTCTACATGGTTTTGTTCCACACGGGTGGGCGGGGGATGTGCAGGACAGGAACTCAGCTGGGGGCCTCTTGCATGGGAGGCATGCCCCCTTGAGCCAGAGGCTAAAGAAGGGGGTGATAACTGAACTTGGGGTCTCCCACACAGGAAGCACACCTCAGTTCAGCATATGGGTCTGCACAGGCCGGGGCTGGGATTCTATTCTCCGTTCCCAGTCTGCAAAGTGAGTGCTTAACCCGTTGAGACATCCTGGCTTCCTCAATAATGAACCCTTAATCAAATACCAATTGTAATATCACATTATTGGGACAAGTTTGAATGTGCCACATGACTGAGTGCATTGTGAAAAAGGGAGTGTCACTTCTATGATATGCCTGCCAGAAATCCACAACCTGAATCTCATCATTAGGAACCATAAGACAAACTCAGACTGCAAGGCATTCAGAGTAACTCATGTATAATTTTCAAAATTGTCAAGTTCATAAAAGTCAAGGTAGTCATGAAAGTCAAGAAACTCTCCCAGATTAAATAAAGGGCATTACAGAGACATAATAGCTAAATGCAATGTGTGCCCCTAGATTTGAACTTTTTTCTATAAAGGGCAATATTGGGACAACTGGAAAAATTGATCGGAGTCTGAGAATTTGATGCTAGCCATTATTTTCTTATTTTGATAGCTATATTATAAATCCTTGTTCAGAGAAATTGCATACTAAAGTAATTAAGGATGATGATAAGTTGCATCAGCAGCTAACTTTCAAATGGCTCAGGAAAAAATTATTTAGACTTGCAACTTTTCTATAATTTTAAAATTATTTAAAAATTATTTTAAAATGTTCTTCAAGGGGCCTGGAAGGAAATATACATTGGTATATATCCAATTCAAAGCTAAATAAAAACTTCAACCTCTTATTAAATTTAATATTGATTAAATAAATTAATATTAATTAAATGAATTAATATAGTTTAATATGGATTGAATAAATATTCATCGATATTAGTTAGATTAACTAGTTTTGCCTTCTTCTCCAGTCTAGTACTGAACTACAATACTGTAGACTTCTAGAGAAGGGAGTGTGTTTGGTTCTGTTTCCCTCCTTCATGGCCTGTTCCTCAACACTGCTGCTCTTATTTCCTCTTGATCTGGGACATGGAAATGGTATTCAAAGTAAAAGACAAAGTCCTACTTGACTGCTACACACTGTACCATTCTCTGTTTCTGATAACTTGTACTCCAAACAATTCCTTACTCCCACTCTCATGAACAACACTCCTGTGGTATTTCAGCAAGGTTTTGATACCATTCTAGCCCTTCTAACTTCTGAGTGTCCACTTACTTCCTGGGAGAGTTTACCACCTCACTGAGTCAAGCTCTCAATTTTCATGTTTTTCTCAGTTATGCTTTCTATCACTGTTCAATCACCATGGTTTCAATCAGTCTCTCAACTCTGGATTCATCCTAACTAGTGCCAAGATTTGTATCCATTCACTCCTGAACTTTAGAGATATCTTCAGTGTGCTGCTCCAGTCTTAAGTGGGCAGAAGACTTTTCTCAGCTCATCAAACACCTAACAGGAAAGAACAGATCAGTCTTGCATTCTAAAACTATTGCCTCAAATATCACAGAAGGACAGTCTTATTCCTCTTCTTTCTTGTACTAGGAGAATGGGATAGAGTAGAAAACAAATACCCAGGCATTCTCTACTGTTACACATTTCCTTTGAAGAATTGACTCTACTTCTTAATAATTCTTATATATGTGATGGGATCCCCTAAAGTTCTTTGGTTTTTATTTTTCTCCTTTTATTAAGTCAACATCAAATTAATTTATATACTTTTATGTTATGATAAATAATATATTTTTGCTAAAGCTAAATTACTATAAGCAAAACAAATGTGGTACTGATGATAAATAAGGATTTCTTTTTATTTTAACTTATCTATACTATGTAGTAACTCATTTCTCCCATTTTCTTTCTTTATTCAAACTTTTAGGCAACTTAGTGTTTTGCCCATTATATAGACTAACCAAATTCTCTTATTGGCTTAAAATTATAGTTTTTTACACTTACATGATAATAAATTCTGTTGTAACTTAAGATTTTGTTTGACTGCATGGCAGTTATAAGGTGCTCATTCAGGTGGTTAAGAATATTTCTGTTTTTTAAATTATCATTGAATTGCAGACCTGTGATATGTAGATGAACCCTAATTTGAAAACTATTGACATGGAACAAATAATTTTTTTGTTCTATTCCA
Organism: Craseonycteris thonglongyai; assembly: GCA_004027555.1. Taxonomy (NCBI): domain Eukaryota; kingdom Metazoa; phylum Chordata; class Mammalia; order Chiroptera; family Craseonycteridae; genus Craseonycteris; species Craseonycteris thonglongyai. The sequence continues at coordinate 6,847 of PVKE010051925.1, read as the reverse complement.
AATATAAAATCATTATGATTCAAAGAGCATAAACAGTTCCCTTGCAATTAGTCCTTTGTATGGTTGAGAGTGCTCTTGTTTTGCCAAAATCAAGTCTGATTTTTAAAAACAACTCACTTGTTCCCTTTTTATAGAGAGCCACTATTTTTTTCAAAAATTTTCTTTAAAAAATGGTAAAGAAAACTTTCCTGCAGGCATATGTGAGACTTTTTTATTGTCTACTAGACATATCTAAGTATGAGATATACAATAAAAATTTCATAGTCATGTTACAAACAGAAGGTAAGCTTAGTTATCACTGGTCATCTTATCCAGATGTCCAAATGCTTTAAAACATTTTCTTGAAATCCTTTTCTATATTATTAAAGTCATTCAGTTTCTTTCTCTTTTGAGTGTATCTCTGTAAATCCCAGGCTTGGAGAAGCATGTGGAAGAAAGAAAAATAAAAAGAGGAAATAGACTACCTCCGTGTCCCCTGGCCATAGCTACTTCATCAAATGTTGCTCCCAAATGTTTTAGCACCAGCTGAAGATTTTACTGTGTACATCAAGGTTTCAAGGACCACGCCATATTTTCCATTTTTCTATATGCTTCAGTTTCACATGTTGATATATATGTAGAAATCTCTCTTAGTAGACTCATGATGTTCAGACAAATGCTGAGTATGGACCAGATAGTTGCTGAGATTTTTGGTGAAATCCTGTTTTAAAAATTTTGTAATAAGTAAATAATGAAAGAATACTGAATGGCTTTAACTGAATTTTACTGTTTTTCTGAGCCCCATGTGAAAGAAGTTTGTCCAGAAGAGGTCATTTTGAGTCCTGGCCCTGGCCCGTGTGGAACCACGTGCTGGACTGGGAGCTCCTCCGGTTCAGTTCTCTCTCTACCTCTGTTTCTGTCTCTCTCTCTCTCTCTCTCTCTCTCTCTGTCAGAAATAAAAAAAATAAAAAAATAAAAAATAAAAAATATTTAAAACATATTCAAACCAACAGGAAATTACAGGTTTTTCTCACAACAATATAACTCAGGGGTGTTCTGATTTTAATCTCTTAGGCTCCACTCTGGATTGCTACTGCTTTTTATTTGCAGTCTGCATTCTTGATTTTGACAGTTCATGATTTGTAACTATGCTGTGCAGGATACAATAACATTGTGTGACTCTTACTCTCAGGGGTACAAAGAGAGAAAAACAATTGTTTTCCAATAGGGTGATCTCAAAAATTTGCAAATATTTTTATAATAATACCATCAGAAAATTTTCTAGAAAATGCTCTTTATTTTTGTTGTAGTTTATTTTCTAGTGTACCTAGATGGACATTTAGTAATAAGCTTTTATCTGAAATAGAGACATAGACCTTATTTTATTTTTATCTGCCAATTTCTACTTAAAATTAAATTGTATTTGTACTGTTTTCAGTAACAAAATTAAACAGTTGCTTAGCAGGTTTATCATTTGCAAATTTTCTTTTGTTTATATTTTCACTAGAAAATGATAACCAAGAAATGTTTAGCTACAGTTTACAATAAAAATTTTACATAATACCTGGGCCAATAAAACTCATTAACTTCCAAAGTAATGTTCATGCTAGTTTTATAAAAGATAGGACTCATGTTTGATTATAAAAATCTTTTTTTTTTGGTCAATAAGTAGGCAGTTTTAAGAATTAACTAATTCATAAAACAAGGCATCATTATTGTGTAGTTTAAATCATTAGGTATAATTCTGTTACAGTAAGACAATTTTTGGCAGATTTGAACTTGCTTATATTATATATAAAATTAATATTCACTATATTATGAATTTTCCAACATATAAATTTACTATCATATACTATGTTTGAAACACTATAAACAAAAAGGAAAAAATACATTCACTGAGAATTGTGTTAGTGAAGTGAACATCTTTAAGCTAATAGGTAAAGTAACTGAATCTTATAAAGCCACTAATCAAATATCAAAGGAGAAAAACATTCTTAGCACCATTCTGATTTTCTCTTAGCAATTGGTTTTTTTCTTCATACCTTTAGAATTAGAGGAGACTTAGTGGAAGAAAAAAAACAAAACACAACAAAAAAAACACAGAGAAAATGAGAACTTGACAGAACCACAGGATTAACATTGGCTCTTTTTCCAGATTTGTTATTGACAAACTTGCTCACAATTGTCTCTAACTACAGAAAATCTCATTCATTGACCAGCCACTTTTGGTTTTCTTTGTATTTGACTAATTTTTATTCCTTGCATTTTCCTTTTTATGTAGGTCTGAAATATTAGTGTTAGATGGCAAATGTTGAAATGAAGATTATCTTTCCTTGGATTAGCCTTTTAAAAAACTAGAGACATTTTAAAGTGAGGGTATCGATATCCTTCCTTAATTCCCTGCTGTTTATTTCTTTTCAAGTAACAACACACTGAGTACTTCATAATAGATGTCAGTAGACTCCTTTAGAGATGAATCACCATCAAAGGAAAAGTTCTCCTCAGAGCTGTGGAGCAAGAATGTCTTTGTATAGGGAATCTGGCCAATTCCCTTGGCTCTGGCTTAAAACTCTTCCTCAACAACTCCTGAAAGTTAGCAATCAACTCTTTACTTATGAGTCCCCAGAGAAAATGTCACAATTCTCTCAAATTTCATAATAAAGGTTTTCTCCCTATTTCATTTCCTCAAATTATTCCCTATTATTACTTGATTATTATATTATTGGTACTATAAAACCTTATTATTAAAATAATGCATTTTCTTGGAAGAAAATGTAAAAAAAAAAATACAGAGAATGTTATTCCATTCAGAAAGGGGACAGTGTTAATATTTTTGATATATATATTTTGTAAGATTTATTTCTATGCGCACACGCACACACTTATCACATGATAATTCATTTGAAATTCAGATGTATACTCTGGTTGCATAACTTATTATCACCAAATAGTACGTTATTGCATTTTCTTCTTAAACATAGTATTTAATAGCTTTTGTAATGTGCCTGATCAGTTTCTAATTGATAGACTTTTAGATTGTTTTATGTTATTTATTGTAAATAAGATTGCACAAAATTGTATTTTAGCTGTAATATGCTGATATCTCGAATTATTACTTTAACTTAATTTATTAGAAATTGAGTTGTATGCCAAGTGGCATACAATTAAATTTTGTTGTATACTGCAAACATGTCATTAAAACCATTGATATACAATTTATGACTCCAACAACAGAATCAGAGTATTTGTTTTCTATCACCCTTGTCCATGGTATTCACTGTACAGTAAGATTTTAAAACTTTGCCTGTATTATAGGTAAAAATTTAGTCTTGTTATCTTAATTTTAATATAGTTGATAATCAGTAAGGCTGAATATATTCCCCCATTGCTTATTTACATTTCCTCTTCTGGATATTTTGATACTGCCTAATCATGTCATTTGCTAACTTTTTAAGATTTTGATATGTAAATATTTTTATATGTTCACTATATTTGTCTCATATTTCATGCAGTATTGTCTCTATTTTAAATCTTGCATATTAACTGTATTAATGGTGTTTTTGAGCTATTTTCACTTCTTGTAGTCAACTATCAGTTTTTGTCTTTGTGCTTTCTATTATTGCTTTATAGTTAAAGCTTTTTCATATAAGGCTATGCATCTTTATATGAATTGAGAATATTACCACTTTTTGTTCCCTGAAACATTTCACTTAATACAAGGTGACCAGACGTCCCGCTTTTGGCGGGACAGTCCCGATTTTTAACAATTTGTCCCGTGTCCCGCGGCGTTTTAAAAATGTCTCAATTTTTCGAAAGAATGCACGACAAGCTAGGGAATGGCGGGAGACAGACCAAATTTTTAATCGAGAACCCCCTCTCCCTGGTCAATGGTGTCCCGCTTTACCAATGTTAAAATCCGGTCACCTTAACTTAATAGGAAAATTATCTCTTCCAAAGAAATTTAAAATATGGGCCATTTGAACTGTTTGTTTTGACAACATTCATGATATTCAATTTGTGACAACTTTTCAAAATTTCTCATTATTATTGTTATGATTGGAATTTACCCATTTTCAGTTGATTTTTTTCAGAAAATAATTTTATTAAAAATTTGTAATTTATTATCATATAATTGTGCCTAACATAGTCTTTTTAACTGTCTTTGCTTGATCATCTTTTTGTTTCTTAATTTGAGTTTTTCTGTGTTCTCTCTTTTAAAAATTATAGTAGCTAGTGGTTTGTTTAGTTTATAAAATTCTACAAAATTTTTTATTATCTGACATGAATGTTTTTATTTCTTATATTCTTTGGTATAAATGCCTTAAATAACAGAATTTCAGATAATAAGACATGTATATTTTCCCTGTCCTTTTGAGTTTTTCACATCTCATCTTCAAGTTATATAGCTGTGTAGTATGTGCTCAAGAAATGGCTGTTGAAAAGTCAAGGTCAGGTTGGGGGAAGGAGGGGACTAACACAGAGTGAATGTGAAAGGCACAGATCTAAGGAAAATGAAGAGAGAAACGAGTATATATTATACCCATAAGATTTCCTTCTTTGCCTTGTATCCTAAATTATACAACTTTTTGTTTAGGAATTACAAATAAATCTAATTTAGTATCTAATTTCTGCAAATGGAGAAAAGGATATTAGAGCTATCTGTGCCAGAAGCTGTGTTATCTTCTTTTCCTTGGTGGTCATTTGTTTTGTGGGCAAGATACCCACTTTCCCTGCCTGCGTCATATATATGGTCTCCTCTTTTCTTGCCCTCTGAGCATCTGATTTAAAGGAGTTTTGAGTTGCTTCAAACAATTTTATCACTTGGAGGAATAACAATAGGATCTCTGGGGATACTTTTTGAACAGATATAATCAGCTCCAATCCAAAGCATGAGATACTTGAATAGAGGTTGACATTTGAGTAAGTTTTGTGAAGAAAAGCTTGTAAATCTTTGAAAGTATTTCTTAAATGTACTCTCAAAAGATTCATCCCATTTCACATTCTTCACTGAGCCACATAAAGTTCTTCCACACATAACAGGACCTTTAACAGAAGCGTTATTAAATGTGGCTCACTTTTCTCCCATGGCCACATGTTTTATCTTGTAGGTTGATAGCTCTATGCAGTGATTCAGGAAGAAAACAGAGGCGCATTCAATTAATTTCTTAGCTCACAGACCTTTATCTGAAGTTTCTTATATTATATATGTTGGCAGTACCTTTCTTAAGACTGACAGCTATTTCTTAGCATAAATTTAACCTGAGGGCTTAGACAGGTTTTTGTGATGACATGGTTGATTTCCAAGTGGATTCTATTTCAAACAAGTGCATGATTTTCAGAAATAGTAGAAGAGGTATTGCAGAGCACACTTACTTTGCAAACTCTTTTAAATTTCATTTTTATTAAAGTTTCAAAGCAAATGACACATGTTTACTTGGTAGCAGAAGTCTTTCAATATGGCAAAAAAGCTTTGTGATTAATTTTTTTTAAAACAATCCTTTTTTTTTTCTTTTTTAAAAAAATATATTTATTTATTTATTTATTTATTTATTTTTGACAAAGAGAGAGAGAGCGATGCAGAGAGAGAACTGAGCTGGGAGAGCTCCCAGCCCAGCATATGGTTCCGCACGGGCCAGAGCCGGGATTCGATCCTCGGTCTCCAGCGCTGCACAGTGAGTGCTTAACCCACTGAGCCATCCCGGCTTCCCCTGTGAATAATTTTTTATAGACTATTTCTTTTAGAGCAGTTTTTGGTTCACAGAAAAATTGATCATAGTGTACAAAGATTTTCTGTATAGCCCCTGCCCCCCATACAACACATCTTCCCCCATTATCAACACCCCCCACTGGAGTGGCACAGTAGTTACAACTAATGAACCAACATTGACTCACTATTATCATCTAGAGCAGGGGTGGCCAACAAGTCGATCGTGGTCGACTGGTTGACCAATATTGGTCAATCCTCGATCGCTCGCAATGTCTGGGGTGGAATTCCGTGTACCATGGACTTTGAAGCGATTGTAGAAGACAAAACTTTCTAGCAATAGTTTAATGCATTCTGGGAATTTGCCAAGGTCATAAATTCCTAGAATTCTGACAGCCTGACGCTGTGATCTCCACCCACCCAGACAATACATTTTGACTTATGTGTTACACTTGTCACCAGACGCAACGCGTGAACGCAACAGTTACGACTCGATTCATCGAAGAACACAGTCAGTTAGCTTGAATATTTGGTAGTGTCATACGGTAGCTTCTTTTCTTTTGTATTAACAGTATTATTATCAATCAAAATTATTTATCCTCAGTGACCACGTTGAGTTTCAATTTTTCTTCTGTTTAAAATGTAGTACCTGTTCTTTCTTTTAAATTAAATTGCTTTTCTTACCTATCTATTTACTTGATAAGTGAGCATTCTCGGCAACAGATCACTAAACTGCGGTCATTACACTGAGAGAAAAATAAGGGACAGTATTACAAATATATTAGGAATAACAATAATTCTATTTAAATTAAGAAGTCAGTATTGTAAGCCATAATAAATATATTGTAACTTTAACATACTTCTTGTAAATTTGAATATATCTATATTAGATTTTAATATACTTGTATTGTTGTCCCCGATCGTAATATGCAGTATTGTTATGATGTCTCTCAATGTAACGGACGTAATTGCCGCAGTTCATGAGTTTTTGAATTTTCTAGGAAAATATTTAATTCAATATTTATTCTTTAAATTGTCATATTTCTTTGCATTCTAGTATACCCATGAACATGAGTAGTAAACCGAAAAAATCAAAAACTTATCACTTCAGTGAAGAATGGGAACTCGATTACTTTTTTACAATGGTGAATGATAAATGTTGTT
>PVKE010051924.1:0-10493 GCA_004027555.1 Craseonycteris thonglongyai | reverse complement strand
ACTATAAAGTGTGCATCTGCTTCCAGCCATACAATGAGTAGGTTTACATTTTTCATTTGCAAAGTAAGAATGGTACATTATGACCCTTCTGGAGAAAGAAGGAATATCACATTTATAGATTGAAGGAAATATTCACCAAGGCAACAGTGATGGATGAGTATTTATTAAGAACTTACTAGGTGCCCAGATTTACGCTACAAACTGAAATGTATACAAAAAAAAAAGAAAAAAAAAAGAGGGGGGGGAGATAAAGAACAATAATGAAGTATAATTTAGTCTTTATAATTGCAATCACTTTTGCAAAACAACAATAGAAATAACAATAATAATCTTACAAACTATGTGCAGTTCTTTTCGTTCTCTGCACTAATTTATATGTACCCAAAATTTGAAACTTAGCATTTGCTAGCCACATTCTCCCATGAATATTCAACTAGAAAAGAAATACATAGTGATCATTTTAGTCCCCGTGGTGGCAAATTATTGTTTTTGGAGGATGCATTGGATATTTATAAACAATGATAATTTGGAGACAAATATAGCAAAATTACATTTCTTGAGAATAGAAGGATTATTATTAGAATATTAATTCTTTACAAAGTTCTGTTGGGTGTGTAGTAAATAAATGGAGAAGAAATTCCATTTAACTAGCTTGAGCTTTCACCTATAAATGGCAACTCCCCATTTCCTAGTATCACAGGATTAAAAGCTCACAAAGATTTTTATTTGCTTGTACCCTCACATTCATATACCAATCCCTATACACGTGTCTTTGAGACATCATTAATATTAGTTCTTAACTTCTACTTCCCTGACTTTAGATACTACATAAATTCTCTGAATTTCAAGTTCTCTGTCAATAATGTCAAGATAATTATTAGCTTATGATTTTTATGCAAGAGTTCATGTGAAATTGTGTATATAAAGTTTCTAGCCGTTCCTGATACATCTAAGCATATGGTAGGCGTTCAAATAGATCAGCTACCTTTTATTCACCTCCATGCACATGTTATTGAAATAAACTCTTACTGCTCTGTTTGGTTTCACAGTCTTCCATGGTCAGTTCATCCTAGACCCTCCCACCAGATCAGTGTTTCTAATATTTAGTTCTCATGATTTGCCTGTTTAGAAAACATTTCAGCATTGATTTCAGGATGAGAGTCAATATTTTCTTGAAGTCATTAAGAACGTACCCTCAGAGTACTTAGCCAATCTTATCTTTTATAAATTTTTGTTTAAAAAAATCACCTTTAGCAAGTCTGAATTTCCTACTCCCATACAAAATGTACCACGGTTCTGCCATATTAACAACAACAAAAATAATTTATTATATTACACTTATCCTTTAGCATTGGAAGGGGGGGTCATAATAGACACTCAGTAAATACTTGCTAAATAAATACTTGACACATCAATATCACTTTTTCATTATTAACTACTTTGAACATTTTCAAAGTAAAGTGAAATATGTTTCAAGTAGTGTAGCAAGTCTTGGCAAGAATCTTTGCTTAGATTAAAAATGGATTAAGGGACTTGTTATTCTAATGAAACTATTATCCTTATGATGACCAAAACTTTAGGCTCAGAAGTCAGACAGGCTGGGGTTTGAACTTTGAATTTTCTCCCTTCCACTGAAGACTGCAAGTAAAGACAAGTTACTTCTCTAAGCCTTACTCTCTTAATCTTTTATGTGGAGAGAAAAAGCATGTCTCCTACACAGAGTAATTGCAGAAATAAGAAAAGGCATATAGAGTATTTAACATTGGATTTCAGATCTTAGTAAGTATTCAATAAAAGATAACTATTCTGTTTTTATATGATACAACTATATTTAGGGTGTCTGCTTTGGTAGTTGGATTAGAGAGAGCAAATATTTGACCAAAGAGAATAAGGAATATTTCTTAGGAATGCAGTCATGGGTTTTAAACAGTTTATCTGAGATATTAGGTATAGGAAATAGAAGATAAGTGATGAAACTCAGAGACAGCATGAAGCTAGAAACAACTGGTGGATTCAAAATAAAATTTGAAAACCTAATAGTGAAGTCACTGACTGCAATGGCAAAGTCATTGAGAATGTTAGGCTGTGAAGTGTCATAAAAGTGTTAGTTTATCATTATGTTGCCTAGTAAATTATGATCTTCAGGATGGAGCTGACCAGAATGCATCACCCATGTACAGGTGAGAATATAAACTGAAAAAACCATATATTGTCAGGGTCTTATTTCATGTACTGTTCTGCTCTGAAGAAATGAGAAGCAATTCTCTCCCCCTTGTCAAAATCTTGAGGCTATAGAGAATGGTGATGATTCCTTGAAGCTTCTGCACAGACTCTTTGATAAGATCTTTGAGGTCTAGTTTTATCTTTTGGCAAGAAATTACACCAGCTAACCAGGATAAAGACTGGAGAAATCACTTATATAATTCTGGCTTCACATGTGATTTATTTCTGAAAGTAAAAAACAAAACAAAACACTGAATGGATTTTATATAAATTACATGATAACTTTTAAATTATTTTTTTTTCTATTTCTATTTATTAATGCAAAGAATAGTGTAAGGAATTGTTTTATAGTAATGTGAATATTAAAATATAGTGGTATTTTTTTTAACATGCAAAGTCCAGGGTAAAAGGACAATTTATGTATAATTTTGACATATTACCCCCTTCTGATCTGTATCATATTTTCCTATAATTTTCAAAGTAAATTTGTACTTCATATCAGTCTTGCAACATGGGAATGCTTTTTATATTAGTTAAAGTATATTAAGTACAGTACCAAATGGTCTTCCCAATTTCAATGAAGTATACAGTGTCCGGCAGATATAATGCCCCTTATTATTGTGAAATCACAAACACGTAATTCTATAAAATAACAATATCACACTCAAGCACACCATACTGCTTGAAACAAAGGGTGTTACTTCTGCTGGACCTTATATAATACTAACTGGGGCTAGTGTTTAGGTAGGCAAGGTGGCCCGTTTTTATAGTCATTCAGAGACTCAGGTTAACAGACAGCTTTGCCATAGTCTGCTGGCAGTTTTTAAGATTGTTCTGGTGTTGCTCTCAGGTGAAGGAGGAAGGAGCATAGAGGAGAACATGTACAGTAGTTTCAGCCACTCGACCTCAGGGATGGAGGTAGCGCAGGTTATTCTCTTTCCTATTCCACTTGCTAGATCTTGTTCAAATAATTATGTAGCAGCAGGGAGGTTTAGGAATGTAATTTTCCTGCCTGGCCAGAGAGGAGAGGAAATGGATATTGCTGATAGGCACAACTACAGTCTTTTCTGTATTTATTAGGAAGATAATACTCACAAATATTGAGATAATAATTGTAAGACTACCCAGCCAACCAGTTTGACAGACCCCTGGGTTTAGGATTTTGACAACCTGTCTTATTTTTTTTAGCACTTTTTTCCAAGAAGTAATATGTGTTAATGGGCCCAGGTCCTCTTCTGTTTCGTATGACACTTTCCTCCAGGGAACAGATGGTTACATGATATGGGCAGTAGAATTTTTGAGGGTTTTTCTCTCATCTTATAAAATGATGCCCCTTCTTTCCCACTTCTTCCTGGTTTTCCGTTCTTATTACCATATTTTAGTCACATTTCACAGAAGAATTGGTGAATGGAAATGGTTTTCTGGAAGGATTTATTCTGAGTGGCTGTTGGTTTGATGATATAGTATACATGACATGTAAGAGCAATCCAGATGTTTGTTGATGTAAGACAAATCACCAAAAATCTGAGGTGACTTTAATTTTTCATTAAACATGAAACAAAGAAACTCAGCAACTTCCCCCTCCCCCCACCATGTAGATTTCATACTGTTCTGTTGTCTATAAGTCAAAAATTTTAAATCAGAAAATGAATATGCCTTTTATATATTGGTAAGTAACAGACAGAATATGCCCTATGGGTGTAGAAGGGTCAACACCTCACAGGCCTTTAAGGAATGACAAGCTCTAGTACAAATGAAACCAAGTTATGACGGAGTTGCAGTTGTACAAACACCAATGGTCAATTACAGTCTTGATTGTGAAGTGCTATGTACATTTGTATAAGTGATGTTCTATTAGTTATAAAAATTGAGTGTTAGAACATCTGCTGATTCTTAAAATTCTAACGTTTTCTAAGTCAAGAGTTAGAGAGACACAAGTTTGAGAGCATAATTGGTCTTTGATAAAAAGGGGTCAATACAGTCAAGAATATCCTAGAAAAATCTTCCAAGAGGGTTCAGAGTTTAAGCAGGGTCTTAGGGTTTGTAAAATTATAGAGTGGGAAAGTAAACATTCATTTAAAAGCAGAAACTACACAAACACATCATTTTATTGTTTCAGTGAATATTTTAAACACCATGCTAGGTGCTAGGGATATGAGAGTTGGCAAAGCAAGACAAACTTAGTTCTTGCATTTATGAGGCTTACAGTTCAGCAAATGATGGGATGAGACAGTGAGCATAGCATATTTAACAGTGAGGCATTTTGCCTCTTTAAACAGTGTTAACATATGGAGACAGTAAGAGATGGGGTTGAGGTTATAGAGGGTACCTAATGATGAAACTCTTGAATCCTAGGCTGAGGAAAGGATTGGTCTTTTAGTATAGCCTGCAATAGAAGATTTCTGAGTTGAGATGAGATTAGATAACAGCAATATTGAGGGAAAAGTGCTTTGTGGGATGAATTGAAACACCTTTTTCTTGAATTTTTATTTAACATACAGACCTGCTCTGGAGCTTACAAATTCAGGAGGGTTGCTCAGAGATATATGCAGTGACTTTAGTGGTTACAAATCTCTTCTTCTTTTCACTTTTTACTCATCATCACTTAACCACCATGCTAGGACTGATAATACATTTACAACTTGGTCACTATTAGGCCTGCTGTTTGCAATCTACAGGTATGGCCCAGTAGGCCTTTGCAATCAGCTAACCCAAGCAGATTGATCTGTTTCACTGAGTGGGACCACACGTTTCATGGAAAAGATTAGAGAGTGATTCAGCATTCATGAGAAAACATAGCAACAAAAGGTTAGTGGAACAGTCCTAGGAGTGGAGCCATATTGGGAACAATTGCGGAAGGAAATGGTCTGGATTTATTATCTACATTAAAGATATTGTGGGTCCCATGGATACAAGGAGTGTCATGGAGACCCAGCTAATAGGTTTTTTATTGGATTATTGTCAGGCTGCTGCACCTGCTTTGAAAGAGGGAACGTTTGCTTCGTTTCCTGGCAGAGGCCACAAGCTGTGAAGCTCAGAACAATCACTGGGGTTGGAAATGGAACTGATTATTTTTTAGAACTTGTGCAAAGATTGCAGGGCTGATCTCCCAACTGTGGTAGTATATGAGAAACTTAAAAATCCAGAAATAGAAAATGCAGTTTAGAAGCTCACGTTATGTTTTGGATTCATATTATTCACATCAAAGAAAGTGGTCTGTAAACGACCCTGGAACATTATAGTTAGTCAGCCAGCCCACTGATTATTGAGCTCATCTGACTCCATTTTACGTGTCTTGTCACCTACCCTAACATTGACATCTTTTATTCGTCTCTGACTGAATTTGGTCTCTCTTTATATTTTGTAGATAGTCAAGGTGAAGTGAAGACAAGTCATTCTTGGAATTTTATTAATGTACATAGAAATTCTCTACAACTTAGTTGGGAACGTGGAGCTTGTTAAGTAATCCTAGCATTGTTTTGGAAAAATTACCAAAGTAATTCTAGCTTTTGGTCTAGTTTAGTATAGTCACACCTCAGAGATACTGTGGGCTCAGTTCCAGATCCCTACAATAAAACAACTATCACAATAAAGCAAATTACACAATATTTTTTGTTTTCCCGTGCATATAAAAGTTATGTTTAAAATAGACTGTAGCCCATGAAGTGTGCAATAACATTATGTCTAAAAATTTTTTACATACCCTAATTAAAAATTCATTTTTGCTAAAAAATGCTAGCCATCATCTGAGCCTTCAGAGAGTCGTAATCTTTTTGCTGGTAAAGGGTCTTGCCTTGATGTTGTTGGTTGCTGACTGGTCAGGGTGGTGGTTACTGAAGGTTGTGATGGCTGTGACAATTTCTTAAAATAAGATGATAGTGAAGTTTGACTCATTGATTGACTCTTCCTTTCACCAATAATTTCTCCATAACATGTGATGCTGTTTTATAGCATTTTACCTACAGTTGACCTTCTTTAAATATTGAAGTCAATCCTTTGAAACCCTGCCACTACTTTATCAACTAAGTTTATGTCGTATTCTAAATCCTTTGTTGTCATTTCCATAATTTCTACATCATCTTCATCAGAAGTAGAGTCTGACTACTCCTCTCACTTAAACACTTCATAGGATCACTAATTGGTCTAGTTTTAATATTGTTGGGTCTCAAGGAATAAGGAGGCCCAAGGAGATGGAAAGAGACAAAAAGAGACAGAGAACAACAAGTGGTAAAGCAGTGAGAAGACATCCAACAGTCATCAATTAAGTTTGCCATCTTATATCGGCAGAGTTCGTGTCACTCCCCCACAATTACAACACACTGTGGATCAGAGGTCACCATAACAAATATAATAATAATGAGAAGTTTGAAACGTGAGAATTCCCACAATATGACACAGAGACGTGCAGGAAGCCAGTGCTGTTGGAAAAACAGTGCCAAAGACACTCTTGACTCACGGTTGCCACAGACCTTCACTTAATAAAAACAAGCAAGCAAGCAAATAAACAAACAAACAAACAAACAAAACAACATAATAAGTATCTGCAAAGTGTGATTAAAGTGAAGCACAATAGAAAGAGATGTGGCTATAATTCTATGAGGTAATCACTTAAGTTACCTAATCACCTAAATGCAGTGATAGCTAAGGTGCTAGTCTTTTCTTGCCTCTTTAGTTTTTAACAGAAGTATTACAACAGTTCATTGGTTCAATGGGCGAATGACTAAATAAATAAAGTCTGTGACAGGTCATAGTACAATGGAGATTGGCATGTCCAGTTCATTACAGTTCAATATACATCTATATAGTCATGACACACAGGGACTGATGGCTTTTTAAATCATTTTGATGCCTAGCCACAAACCAGTGACTTGTACCTGGAAGAGGCTCATTTTAAACAAGGCACTGATAAAATCCTACTCCTGGCCAGCATGTGTTGCCATGTAGCAGTAGGTGGGTTCCCAGGTTTTAGCTGCCATGGGCTTTTTTTGCTTCTGGAGAAGGCCGCTGGGGCCTGTGTTGGTTGGCACACGTAGAGTTGTCCTGTGGAATGATCTGTTGTTCAGGTAGGTGATTCTACCTAACTTTGCTCTTTGGTAACTTCCTCAAACCTTCAGTGATAAAGTTTTGAACTAGAACATGAATCAGAGCTCCTTTGCCATAGTCCAGATTAGAAAACTGGTCCCAGAAGGCTGTTCGTAGTGGCAAAGCCAACTGTGATCTCAGGGTTTTTGCTCCTCTTCGAGCTCTCTTTTGACTGAAATTTGCTTTGCTACTTTTCTCCCAGTGGAAGCATCCTTCTCCTCATGACCAAGTGTAGAGTGACCAACTCAATCTAGTTTACCCATGTCTTTCTGGTTTTAGCACTAAAAGTCTCATGTCCAGGACCTTTCCTCATTCAGGAACTAACCCAGATGGTTCAACACGCTGAGCACAAGTGTCTGATGTCACCATTATACTTATTCAGAATTGCTTGCAGTTTTTGAACATAACGTATCTATTTTGCCTTAGTGCCTTCATATGAGTTGTTACTTCAGCCTCAAATCCCTTCTCTGTCTTGTTTCATGGGGAGATTTGATCGGTGTAAATGCAGTCTGAGCATCCTTTCCCCAGTTTAGTACAGACGGTTCTTCGGACCTTGTTAAATGGTCCCTACCTGTCTTCTCAGCATAGCAGGATGAACATGTAACTATTATTACACTTTGTTGAAGTGTTGTGATTGTTCACATCTCTTTCCTTGGACTTGAGAGCAGAGGCTATTCCTTATTCATGTGTGTGTCCCCTGTACCTACATTGTGCCTGGTATGTATTAAGGGCTCAGTAAAACTTAATGACAGATGATGCATGCAAGTGTGGTTTCTGGTGGTCGCATATGGCCCGTTCCATTGCTATGTACTCTTTTCCCAGTAGCCTCTGCTCCCCTGAGTGCATCTCATTTCCCTTTTCAGATGATTTACAGTTCATCAGATAGTTCTTAAATGACAAAGGGGATCATATTTCTTATTTGAAATTTTAGACACTTTGATTTCACACTGGTGGGGATGTTTTGGGGCAAAAGTATTTACGGTACGTACTCCTTGAGCCAGGCATGATAGGGAATTGCCTACTCACACATTTTCTAGGGCAGGCACAGGTGAGTGGAAGGGACATCTTTCTGTGTATTAATCAATCATGACAGGCACTCGTCTTGGAGCCCCAGCCAGGCAGTCAGCAGCAGACTTTTTGGCTCATGGTCTGCACTGAACTCCTCTGCCTGTGTGTTTGGCATGGCTCCTACAATTCGATGA
The DNA here is from genome assembly GCA_004027555.1 of Craseonycteris thonglongyai. Lineage (NCBI taxonomy): Eukaryota > Metazoa > Chordata > Mammalia > Chiroptera > Craseonycteridae > Craseonycteris > Craseonycteris thonglongyai. The sequence continues at coordinate 1,986 of PVKE010051924.1, read as the reverse complement.
GATGCACAAGGGGGCCCGCAGTGAAACCTGAGCCATTGGAATGGCTCTCACTGGGACCTCGGGGTCTGAGGATCCTAGACTTGCAGACCAGCTTTGGAGTAGTGCCTTGAGGGCTGTTTCCAATTTGTTAAACCTCAGTTTACTTCTGACTTGATTAGTAAGCAATGAATGCCATTATTCTGCTATATCCTTTGCAGCCCCATGCAGTCCAGTGTGAGGAAACCTCACTGAACGGGGAGTCATGAGGCTTGTGTCTCGCTACCAGAGCTGCCTCTGATTAGCTTCTGTGGCTTCTGGCAGATGGCTTCGTTTTCCTAAGTCTAGGTATCCCTGTTTATAAATGGAAGTGATTGGCTTATTTTGTCCTCTCTCTGATATCTGCCAATGCTGAATCTCCTAATTATATCAGTTGCTATCTTTCTGGGTCACAGCTACTTCTAAATGAAGAGTGTCATTAACACAAAGCTACAGTCCTCCAAGAGGTCATCTCACTCCCTGGAACATGTTACCCTGATCAAAATGAAGAGTTCTGAAAGGAAGGGGAGAGTTTGCACCTGATTATTGCTCTGCAAAGCTCTCCAGCCATGTGTCGACCGATGACCTTTGTAATCAGTGCTGCCTGAGCTGCTCTGTCTACAGGATTCTCTAGACAAGGGAGCGGGGGTGTGACGAGCCGCCTCTCTGATTGCACTGTCTCTTATGAGAGCATTTGCTCTGATGAGGGTTATTCTTATGGGAAGGATTGTCTCTAACCCAGTACTTGGAAGAGTCACAGAACGGAGCAGTGCACTTGGAGGCCAGAGTCCCAGTGTCTTGCTCCTTCTAACCTGTGCAATCATCTTGTGTCCTTGAGCAAATCACCCCGCCTCCCTGGTATCCAGTTTCCAGTGAAGAAAATAATACACATGCCGAGAGTTATCAGGAGATTAACTAGATGGAAAACTGGTCAGGAAAAAAGTTAGTCTGCACAGGGAAACTTTAGTTACGATGGCATGAAATTAGGAAATCTTTTAACCAGAAAAACAAAAAAAATTTCCCCAGCTGCAATTTAGACAGATGTTATGAGACCTGAAACATATTATACATAAGAAAAAAAATTACTTCTTGGGCTTAGTAAGAGTTCCAATCTGACTTCCCCTCCATTCTTTAGGATTCATCGCTGTGTGTTCAATGCTGAGATTGGATGTGGCTCCACAGTCCTCAGGAAAATTCTGGTCCTCCTGACTTGTTTTAAGGGACTTGGAAATTGCTCATAACCCAGAAACCAACCCCAGGTGTTCAGGGGGTAAAGTTTTTCTGACATTAGAAGGCCTCTGAGGGTTTTCTTTCCTTTTTATTGTTATTATTTTTTTCTTAATTTTATTTCTTCCTCCTTCTTTCCTTTTGGAGATAGTTTATTTACTAGAGACATTATCAGACAAGAGATTTCCACAGACATTTAAATGAAGGGAAGACAGCAAGCCGTAGAGAGTGCAGTGTACAGAAAGGACAGGAGGTCAAGGTAAGTGTGGTTTGTTTCACAGCTGGTCATAAGGCATGGTACCCTCATTGCCAGCTTAAAGCTCTGCACTTCAGTTCCTGCCTGGTCGTTCGCTCCCCATACACATTGGCAAGGAGTGTGGCGGTCAGTGCCATGCAGGGCCATGACCTAAGGAGGTTTTCTGCCACCCAAACCCAACATACCTGACATAGCTGACTCTCAAAATGCCCCAAAGCAACCACAACACCTTTCCCTCAAAACCCACCTTTCGCATCTTGGTGAATATTGCCAGTATCTACTCAAACTCCTACATCAGAAACTTGGCACAGGTTTGAGACTCTTTGCTTTCCTCCTACCTCATGACTAACTGTTCACCTCAGTACCTCTTCTCTTTGCTTCTTCAGCCTTGTGTTATTTCCAGCAAATTTGACTTATATTCATGCAAGAATGGGGATGAAGATGGGAAATAAACTGGAATCATATCATCTCTGTGCCACTCATGTCAC
>PVKE010051923.1:0-10499 GCA_004027555.1 Craseonycteris thonglongyai | reverse complement strand
AAAGACTGATCATTATTTTATAGTATTATTAATTTGATTAAATTCTATAAAATATTTGTTCAAGTTTCAATGACTTTTCTATTGTATTATCTTTTCTTTTTGTTTTATATATTTACATATCTATTTATCTATCAACTATTTGTCTTTATACAATTTTATATCCATATAGCTTTATATATATATATACTATTTACTTGTATGCAAATAAAATTGTATTTTATTTTTTCTAGCATGTATATTTGCATTGTATTTTTAGATATACTTGTATGTATTGCATTTTACTATCTAAATAAGTTGTGTTATGGCTGAAAATTTATATTTGTAATGTATTCTTTATTCAACTTCCCCTTAGTTGGAAGCAAAGAATGCCTGCATTTTAACTCCAGTCAAGACAAGAAAAAGCGTGACAGGTAGGAAAACTGAAGGAAGCATTAAGAGGTAATAATTTTAACCAACTGTCATGAAAATGTCTTAATTTAAAAGTTTTACAAAATAATATGACCATGTGAAATACTGCTAGTGCCCATCCCCTTTTTTGGAATTAGTCTGTGTGAGAGGTCCTGAAATTTAAGCTGATATAAAAGTGAGGCTCCCCCCAACCCACCCAACACAGAATTTATTTATTAAAAATTATGTATTTATTCATTTTTACATGCTTAAACTCCAGTTTCCTTCAAAATACTCTCCATCCGATATAGTACACTTAGCAAGATACTTTTTCCATGTCTCAAAACAGTTTCTAAACTCATCAATTATGATGAGTTTAGTGCTTCTACCTTTTTTGTTTCTCCTCTCCCAAATTGTCAGAACATTTCCCTTTGAGGACTTCTGCATTGGGGGAACAAAATATAAGTTACTTGGGGAGAGATCAGGTGAATAACAAAGGTAGGGGTATGAAGGTCATGCCATTTTTTCTCAAAAACGGCTGAACACTCAGAATGTTGTAGGCAGGTATATTGTCATGCTGCACATCGTTCATGTAAATCACCCATTGTGAAATGGGAAAATGTGTTGAAAAATCTCCAAAAACATTTCCTGAAACCAAATGCAGCCTCTCACAGCAACAACTGGTACTCTCAGATGGATTCCTTGAACACTTATTTAGTGGGCAAAGCTTGTACTATAAGGGGTCCACCTCCAGAAAATAACTCAATTTGGGAGGGGGGGCTCCTCGTAGTTTGTGATCGATCTGCTACTTCTATACTATCAATTAATATATTTTGTTACTGTCTGTGGTTACCCTACAGAGTATAAACTCCAGATGATAAAGAATATTTATTTTTCTCCTACCATTGTATCCCCAAAGTCTAGAACAATATCTGTCATAGAAGAAACCCTCGTAAATGTTAGTTGGAAGAATAAGTGAATGTAACAAACAATAAAACTATATATCAAAAACAGAGAGAACACAATGAATGCAGGGATGAACAACTTAAAGAATTATAGGGGAAGCCGGGATGGCTCAGTGGGTTAAGTGCTCACTTTGCAGCGCCGGGGACCGGGGATCAAATCCCCGGGCCCCGGCCCGTGTGGAACCATATGCTGAACTGGGAGCTTCCTCAGTTCAGTTCTCTCTCTGTCTCTGTCTCTGTATCTCTCTCTCTCTCTCTGTCAAAAATAAAAAAAATAATAAAATAAAAAATAATAAAAATAATAAAAAAAAAAGAATTATGTATCCTAGCTTGTTTGCAGAAAATCTCGTTACAATTTAAGGTCTTTTGATAATTTTATTCACTTCTTAAGCCATTTATTTCAATGTTATTTCCTTGGTAAAAATCAGGGAATTTCATGGAAAGCTAAATTTTCTTTTAACACATTATACGTTATTTATCAATTATTTGTGCCACAACCTAGAAGCGAAGAGACTCTGATAGCTATTTCTTCTTTTGCTAAAACATTTTAAAGGTCCCTAAATGCTGTATAGGGCATTGCAATGAAAATTAAAAGACATGCACGCATATAAGTTTGCCTAAAATAAATAGCAATAGCTGCCAGGTGCATGTTGAATCTTCAATAACTAATATTTAATTGAAAATGTTATTGGACAAATGAGACAGGTACATTCAAGTAGTGATTGATGTTCATCTCATGATAAAGTTTAAAGTCAATGGTGGAGTTTAAAGCTCTTTCATCTGTAGTATTGCAAAAAGGTATTCCTTAAGGATATTAGCGAAAGAAGAGGAAGAAGATAAGTATATTTCAGGTTTGATAATTCATTTCCTGAAGCAGGCTGAAATAAAATACCACAAGTTAATTTAATATACCCTCTGATCTATTTTCAGGCAGGTAGAGTCCGGTCATAAGAGAGGGAAGCAAAAAGAGAAAAAAAGTCATTCAAAGAATTATCTTGACTCTGCCTGAGGGACTAGGTTTGAGGAAGCTAGCTGAGTGTATGTGTACACACAGAGACACAGACACAGACACACACACAGACACAGACACACACATTTTGGAAAAAAGAATAGGAATGGGGAAAAGGAAATAAAAGTTATTTAATAAGGTTTTACTGTAATGTGATATTAGCCCTAACTACAAATTGAGTACTGTTTGGAAGTGACATATTGCCCTATTGATCCAAAAGTGGGGGAAAAACTCACATGCTTCATAAAAAAAATAAATTCTGGATTAATGCTATTTGGTCTTAAATAACATTCAGGCATTCAGTTTCAAATAATGTCACCTTTTTAGACTAAACACTTTTTTAATCAGGGAATAAACATTTCTATAATAAACTCAATTGTGTTTATTGACAACTGAAGTAGCAATATAATTTACTTGAAAAGCTTTCCTGAGTAACATTTAGATATTCTTGCCTATTCAGATAATTACATCTGGGGAAGCTAGGATGGCTCAGTGGGTTAAGTACTCACTTTGCAGCCTTGGGGACCAAGGATTGAATCCTGGCCCCAGCCCAAGTGGACCCATATGCTAAACTGGGGAGTGCCCCCAGTTCAGTTCTCACCAGGGCGAGACCCCAGCCCAGTTCCTGCCCTGTGCAGCCCCGCACCCACCTGTGGAATGAAACTATGTTGAAAAACCAATGATGTGCAACTATGGTGATTGTTTTGGGCCCTCCCCCTTCTCTCTGTCTCTGTCTCTCTCTTTCTGTCAAAAACAATAAAAATAAATCTTCAAAAAGAAAGATAATTATTTCTTATATCAATTGTATGAAGTTAATATCTTATTTTTAGATTCCCAAAATATATTATTAAAAGGAAGGGTATTGGAATAAAATAGGAGAATGCACAAAAGAGTGTAATGATCAGATACACTGTTCTATAGCAAGTATAAAGGCAGAGACTTTATGAACCAATCTCAGACCCTCAGTTAACTTCCTTTAGCACCTGTGGTCATTCTAAAACATTCTGAGTATGAAGCAATTTTTTTGTTTTGTTTTAGACTATAAGTTTTTTTGTGATCAAAGAAATGGATCATGTTTTTTAATTACTCTAATAAAGTAAAATAAATATTTAACAATTATTGAATGGCAATCATTGTATATCTTTTTGTTGCTTCATTCCTTCATTCAGTCAGTATATAATTTTTTTTAATTTATTCTTTAATTATAGTTGACATATAATATTATATTTCAGGGGTACAACAAAGTGATTATATATTTATGTATTATACTTTACAAAATGATCACCCCATCAACAAAATAAAAAAATCAACCTACTGAATGAAAGAAGATATTTACCAGTGATACATTAGATAAAGTGTTAATATGAAAAATATATAAAAAATTCATAATTCATACAAATTACCACCAAAAACAAACCAATCCAATTAAAAAACTACTAGAGGAACGAATAGACATTTTTCCAAAGAGGACATACAGATAGCCGGTAGACATGTGCAAATAATCAACATCACTAATCATCAGAAAAATGCAAATTATATTTATCACAATGAGATATTACCTTACATCTGTCAGAATGGCTAGCATCAATAAATGGATGAACAAGTGTTGGCAAGGATGTGGGAAAAAGGGAACCCTCATGCCCTGTTGATGGGACTGAAAATTTGTGCAACCACTACGGGAAATAGCATGGAGGTTCCTCAAAAAATTAAAAATAAAACTACCTTATGACCCATCAATTCCACTTTGGGATATTTATCTGAATAAATCCAAAGCACTAATTAAAAAAGATATATACACCTCTATTTTTATTACAGCATTATTTGCAACAGCTAAGATATGGAAGAAACCTAACTGTCCACTGATAGATGAATCAACAAAGAAGATATGGTATATATCCAATGGAATATAACTCTACCTTAAAAAGGAATAAAATCTCAGTATTTGTGATAATACAGATGAACCTATAGGGTATTATGATAAGTAATATGTCAGACAATGACAAATAACATAATTTTTGAATGTCTACTATTTGCAAGCTTTGGTCTAGGGCCCTGATTATATGTATGTTACAGTTTATTCTATCTTCTCTTTCTCTTAACCATACTCCACAGCTCAATCTTTTGTCACTTCTTTCTTAATTTTACTTGTCTATATTTTTTCAATACAGAAATTCATGTTTAGGTTATATTTAAGCTGCAGATAAATTCAGACACTGAGATCATAAATGTTTTTACTGCATTTTGATTGGGTCTAGTGTTTATATTTTGTTATTTTGAGTTTTTGCAGATATTATCAAATCTTACTTACTATTTTCCTCAATAAACTGAAGTTTTCTAAAATTACAGCCTGGCATTAGTATGTTAGTTGTTAATACTTTTTTTGTAACAACTAATATACGGCATGGAATAATAGAAGCGGATTAAATGCTTTGAAGAGCATATCTCAAGTGTTCCAGGCTCCTACTGCCATATATTTAAAATACATGGTTGGATTAACTTGTGTTACTCTGCCATACTTTTTTTATCTGTGAACAAGGGAATGAGGAGAAAAATGACCTCCATTCCAGTATCTGTGTCACTATTCCCTCTCTTAGCGTGAAGTAGGAATGTGCCCAATTGACCAGGTCTTTATTTTGAGCCAGGTAACCACCAAGACAATAATTTTTGGGGAAGCTGGGATGGCTCAGTGGGTTAAGTGCTTGCTTTGCAGTGCCAGGGACCCAGGATCGAATCCCGGCCCCGACCCATGCGGAACCATATGCTGGACTGGGAGCTCCCCTAGTTCAGTTCTCTCTCTGTATCTCTCTCTCTCTCTCTCTCTCTCTCTCTCTCTCTCTCTCTCTCTCTCTCTCTCTCTCTCTGTCAAAAATAGATAAATAAAAATAAAGTATTTATATATCATTTAAAAAAATAAAAAAATAAATAATTTTCACACAAAACCTGATAGGGCTATGTGGATGATAGACTCTCAAGAATATCTAAAGGTTGTATACTTGAAAAATAATTTCACTTTTTTTTCACAAGAGAAGGTTCACTGGAAATTCTCCTCCATTTGAAATATTTCTTGAAACCTGAATGTTAAGTCTAGGAGGATATATTTTTTTACTTGACTTTAATTAATTCTAAGAACTAACTTTGGCTTAATGATAACTAAATAAATATTAATTCTTGTTCATTGTACTAGGCTTATCCTTGACCTAAAATGTCACTTTTTTGTCATCCTCAAGGTCACTGCACTTACTTCATGATCTCAGAAATCAGGAACGCAGATAGTGGGAGATAGTTAATAGCATCGCCAGTGTTAAATCTTTTGCTTCACTTCTAGAATCCTGAATATTTGTTGCAGGAAAAGATATAAAAAAACAAAATAAAAACAAACAATCAATCAATCAAACAAACAAACAAACCAAAACCTGAGTCTAATTTCTTTTGGGACAAGCTTTGGCTCCATTTCTTTTTTTGCTTTGATTTCCCAAGGCTTACTCTCAGTCATTTTAGGGCCCCTCTATGTTTATGGCAACATTAAATTCAGAAATTTTAAAAAGACAAGCTTGTCTTCATTTCATACTGGTCATCTCTGTTATGTTCCATTTGCAAACCTTCATGGCCATTGCAGAGAACAGTTCTGTACACATATCCAGTTCAGACATGAGTATTTTTATCTTGGATAGAAGATATTGTACCTAGTTTTCACCTCCACAGAAGCCATTATGGATCACTACTATTTCAGGGGCCTGCAGAAATCTAATTTTCTCCTTGGGCTCTCTTAAATAACCAAAGCTTATCCTCCAGTATTTCTGTCATTAACCACATTTCAACCCTCCTACCTTATAAGCAACCAGCCGCAGATCTTTCACTTCTTTCCAGCATATTTCCCCTAAAGGATCCCAAACACTAACTCCATCTAGCAACACTGCTCTGAGGTGGGGATAAATAGGTGTGTGATGATAGAAAAAGCTACCCTTCTTAGGTTCTCCAGAGTATCTTGGATGGAAATATGGCCTTCCAACATAGTTTACCATTTTCTTATTAAATTGGGTTTCTACAAAAAGTTTTATGTAGTTCATCTTTGGTCTATCCTCATTCACCACTCTCACAATTAGTTATTATTTAAATGCTCATCACTATCATTAACAGAATGCTTATTATGTGCCTCCTACCTTACTAAGCACATGATATTATTTATTTTAATCTCCAAGTATATGAAATACAAGGAATGTTTGGGGAAAAAATTCCAGTGATAAATGACTCTATTTTCCATATTACATAACTGGATACTTTCCTGACAGCCCTTACATATATGATGCTATTCCTATAATAAAGATAAAGAAACTGAGTGCAAGGAATTTTTGGTAGATTATCTAAGATTACATAATGAATACAGATAAAGATGGGTACATGTGCACTCATCTGTTTCACTAGATTTTTCACCCTAGTTTTTATCAAGTCACTGGTAGAGATTTAAACTGAATCCTGAATTAAAGAATAAGACAAACTATACTCATTACTTTGAACCTTTCAATGAATGTTCACATTCATGAAACAGCCACTGAGACAGTTTAAGCCAGGCACAGCTAAATACTTCCTAAGTTTATAGAGCTGAATATGAACGTTAAATTAAACTAACCCTGTTTATTCTGTTTCTTTGTACTGCAGTCCTAAGAGAAAGATCATTCCTAGCTGTAGTCACAAAAAAATAAACCTCTAGGAGCTTGCCAGTTCTAAAACTGGGAACCAAAGAGAATCATAAAAGAAGGTTCTTTTCTCTTCCTTAACCTGGGAGCATATCTTTTTGCCCTGTAGAAGTTATAACCAGAAACACAAACTCATCAGGTTATTTTTGTTTGTTTACATGTAGAGCCTTATTAAAATTTTTAAGAACTTTGGACACTAACTCGGGCAGCTTACATGTAAATGTTCTATTATTAAGCTTCCCCAGCTGCATATTAAAAACTTTGTGGTCCACAGAGGTGTGTCTGCTCCAGATGCACTATGTAACAACAGTGGCAAATTTCGAGGTTTAATTAAAGAATACTTATCATAGCTGTGTGGCATGGGAATGTTGAATGACAAAACCCTGGTGTTGTGAAATTAATTACACTACAATAGTGGACTCTGTGCATGCGAAATACTTGAACCCAAAGAAATAACTCATTAATCTTCACAAGCTCTCCTATGTTAGGGAAGTTATTTTTGCAAGTATCTGTGTTTACAACAAGTCTTCAAGAGGTAAGCTCTTAGGAATTTTTTTCCTCATTGTAACAATTGTTTATGTTGCAGAAATAAATTAAACCTAAGAAATACTAAATGTTAACAAATGCAAACAATTTTGGTAAGCCCCAGTCTTTAAATCCCTGTAAAAAATATCTTTCAAAACAGCCTGAGTTATAGTTTTTGGCTTCTTTGTTTGATGTTTACTATGGATCATGTACACACTGTGAGCCTCATCTTTTATTAATAGCAAACTATTTCTAATTTTTGATGCTACTATATCTATTTTGTAGATGTAGAGACTGAAGTATATATTGCTCAAGGAACACACTAAAAGCTACTCTATTGATAATGATAGAGGCAGGCTATGAATCCAATCTCTATTAATTAAAATCTACTGGGCACATTATCAAGAAGAAAAAATAAGAAACCAAACCAAAGTTTTGAGGAGAGAGAATATGCAAATAAAGTTGATGAGGTATTAGTTTTAGAACATTTAAAGTGCTTGTATGTCAAATGATTGGTCTTTGGGTGGAATTATTTCATATTTTATTCTCTAGAATATCCCTCAAGAATGTTGATTATGAACACAATAAAATCCTATTTATTGAAAAGTTTATGCACTGAGAAAGTACAGTCCAATTTTGATAAATTATGATTAATAACATTATCTTTGGACAAAATTGAGTGAAGAAGAAGAGGTCAAAATGATGAGCCAGTATGTTTTGGTTAAGTTATGCTTTTTCACCTGAAGAATGAGTTATAGGAGTTTAAACACAATGGAATTCTCAGCTTTACACAACACTGAACACACTGCTATTTGGTTTAATTAGCATTACCAATTTATACTTATTTTTCACAGCTGATAGGTATTTGCTTATCACCTTCTCTGTACTTCACACCTCATTTAGTTACTGTATACAGAATAGTTACATGCATCGGGTTTGCCCCATAATGCCCTTAGTGATTGTTCATAGGTCCATCCTAATTGTTCAAGGCCAATACTCTCCCAGCTATTAATTATTCACACCACTACCTCTACACCTTCTTTTAATTACAATAATTTAGAAAATATGCTGCATAGAATTAAGTTTCTTGATGATAGCATCTTCGCTAGACTTCTATTATAATATTTAACATATTGTTAGAAATTTTGTGTCTACTTTTATCCTTCTTATCACACACAAAGTCTCTTGTAAAGTAGTGGGAAAAAAGAAAGTATTAAGTGAAATGCCAACTTGTAAGGAGAAGAATTTGGTAAGTGTTTTGGGCTTTAGATCTCAGAATTTGTCCAATCCTTCCCTTGACTTCATTTTATGATATAATTATAGTCCATTAAGACTTTTCCAGGTCACACCACCCATATAATGATAGGCTGATAATAAGCTTGTTTCTTCCAGTTTATCTCAGTGCCTTTTCTATTATACCATGTTGCAAGGGCCTAAAATAGCACAATACTGGCAAGTTATTTTCAGTATAATAATTTTTATGGCCTTGGAATAATATAGAGAGTATTTTTGACTCATCAGATAAGCATCTATAACTCAACTACAGATATTTCAAAAAGAAACAATAGTTCAACTCCTTCTCATTCCTGTAACAGACAAGGTTATTTCTTCCTTCTTCATCACCTTACCTACTGGACAAATGCAGTTTTTTATGTTGCCCTCTTTCATTTGTCACTTTTAGCTGACCCTCAATATTCTTGCTGGAGGCTGGATATGAGGGAGGAATTCATGTGACATGATTTCTATAAATCCAGATGCTAAAGCATATACAATTTCAGTGTCAAAAAGGCAGAGTCACCAGATTCAAAGGCAAAAAAAAATTAACATTTTTCATGGTTTTTCAAGTGCTATTTGCTTCACCTCAGCTCACACAGTGTAGTAACAATAAAAAGGGTGATACAATATGGAAAGTAAACTTGGCTTCTAACATTTTTGTGAGAGTTTCTCTCTAACTTTACTTGGGATTTTGCTTCATTCTTAGCAGAGTATTCAATGATACAACTATGCATTTTAGTTTTTCTTCTTTATCTTGATATATAATAAGTATCTATGTCTATACTGCATATAAATAGAGATCAATATATTTAAGTAAAAAAGATAGAGTCTCATTAGTGTTACCACTTGTTTTTGTCATGACAGAAGATACTCAATTCTAATGATTGTGTCATAAACATAATGAAAAGAGAAAAATGGTATCTTAAGACATTTGGCAACCCACTAAGCCTTTCAAGCTTCCAATATACATATCAATAATGATACAAACTCAAGAGGGCTAATATTGTTTTTGGATTTTTTTAATATTGTTCAACTACTTTATGTTTTCAATCCAGTCATACTTATGATAGAAGAGGAGTTCACTCTTGTCAGCCATATTTCTACAGGAAGATACAGGCCCAGATAGTAAAAGTTAGTAACCTTACATTTTTATGCCTTCATAATTGCTAAGACAGTTTAATAGGTGTGATGACCTCTTTTAACCCTCCAAACAACAGTATGCTCTAGTGATGAAGGAACGGAGTTACCTACTGGTAAAACCAGGATGCAAAGCTGTGTATTCTGAATCTAGGACTGGTATTATTTTCACTATAAAATTATGAAGAAAATTGAAGTAAGTTGTGATCAGAGATAGGAAGAAGATACAGATTCACCAAACTTAATATTTATCATGAAGGAATCATGACTATAGGACAAAAAGGAAGTGTCAGTTATAAGATAAGGTATACAAAATCTACTTTTAAGGTCCAGAAGAGAAAACATACTTCAACCCATAAATATCACAAAATAATCATTAGAAATTCAAGCTAAATCCCCCCAAATTTAACTACTAATAGCCTAGTGTTAACCAGAAGCCTTACCAATAACATAAATAATTAAACCCTACTGTGTGTAGGTATTATATACTATATTCTTACAATAAAA
>PVKE010051922.1:0-10491 GCA_004027555.1 Craseonycteris thonglongyai | reverse complement strand
TTACCAAATGTGTATGTTCTCAAAAGTTTTAATATAAGTGTTCAATACTTTTCAAAAAGAAAAATGTATTTTTAAAAACTCATAGGCATATTTTTAAATATTTATTTATTTTTATTGTTTTTTGACAGTGAGAGAGAGAGATACAGAGACAGAGACAGAGAGAGAACTGAACTGGGGGAGCTCCCAGTTCAGCATATGGTTCCTCACGGGCCGGGGCCGGGACTCGATCCCCGGTCCCCGGTGCTGCAAAGTGAGCGCTCAACCCACTGAGCCAGCCCGGCTTCCCCATAGGCATATTTTTAATACACCCAACTGGCAAGAATCTAAGTGGTTCATCAACAGAAGAATGCCTAAGTAAATTATTACATATTGACACAACACAATACTGTACAGCAATGAGAATGAATAATCTACAAGTATACAAAACATAAATCAATCTTACAAACATAATGGTAAGTAAACATAGCCAGATATAAAAGATTATGAGGGCTGTACATAATATGCAGTCATGTATTAGAATATAAAAGATAGAAGCATGGGGATGCCAGAATAGCTCAGCAGTTGAACACTTGCCTCACAATCACTAGGACTGGGATTCAAGTCCTGGCCCTGGCCCATGCAATCCCACATGCTGAACTGCAGTGCAACTGGTAAATGGTGCAATGGCTCAGCAAAGAAGGTTCTCGCCTCCCATGCAAGAGGTCCCTGATTCAGTTCCCGCCCCGTGCAGCCCTACATATCCACCTGTATGGAATGATACCATGTCACAACTAATGATGTACAACTATAGAGACTGCTCTGGGCCCTCCCCTCTTTCTCTCTCTTGCTCACCTTCTCTCAAATAACTTTAAAAAATAGAGGCATTTATGGATAGATTTTTTCCAGACAGCCCTCACATTAACTATGTGATTTCGATTTCATAAAGCCTAAAAACCGTAAGACTAATCTATGGAGTTGTTAGAAGTCAGCATAGTGGTTAACTTTGGTGGGAGGGAATGACTGGAAGTAGAAATAAAGGAGATTCTGATATACCAGTAAAGCTGTTATTTCTGAATCTGATTATATGTGTGTGATCACTTTGTGAAATTCAGTGAGCTGCATACTTACAATTTTGGAATTTTTGTATTTACATTTCAATAAGCTTACTTTAAGAGGATATACTTAAAAGATATTAAAAGGCAACAATGTGGATGAAATGTGAGCAGACAGAAAAACAAATGGCCTAGAAAATCAGTGCATGTCTTCCTCCTTCCTTCCTTTTTCCTACCTGCCCCCTCTTCATTGGTCTATCTCTATCTCCCCACCAAAGACTGCAATACAAAACTGTAGTAATTTTGTAAAAATTTTTGGGAAAAGGTCAATTCAAGGCCTCATTAAGACACATATACAAATGATATATAAAATGACAAGTAATTAGCTAAATAGCCATAAGAGTAGTAAATATGTAGGCAGCTATCAAGATATTATATAAAAAATGTTCTTAAAAGAAGGTGGTAGGGGATGGCTCAGTAGGCTAAGTGCTCACTTTGCAGCCCCGGGGACCAAGGATCAAATCCCGGCCCTGGCCCATGTGGACCCACATGCTGAACTGGGGAGTGCTCCCAGTTCAGTTCTCACCGGGGTGAGACCCTGGCCCAGTTCCTGCCCTGTGCAGCCCCGCTCACCTGTGGAATGAAACTATGTGGAAAAACCGATGATGTGCAACTATGGAGACTATGCTGGGCCCTCCCCCTTCTCTGTGTCTTTGTATCTCTCTCTCTCTCTCTGTCTGTCAAAAACAATAAAAATAAATCTTTAAAATTAAAAATAAATAAATAAATAAATAAGGTGGTAAATTCAAAAGATTTATTTGAAAAGTAAAAGCCAGTAACCTAAAAGAAAAGTCAAAATCAAAATAAAAAGCAAAAATATATGTAAGAAAAATAAGAAAGTGGTGGCAGCATAAAAGCCCATATAAACTGGCAAAAAGAACATTAAACCATGAAAAAGGTAATGAATAAAGGAAGTAAACAATGTATAAAATATAAACAAAATTGTAATAAAACCATAATCACTCATAATAAACAAAGTAGAATAAGTTATGAAATATATCTTCTAGGTGGAAATCCTAGATGGCGGAGTAGATAAACTCTGCATGCCTCATCCCATGAACCTATCAAAATTACAACTAAATTATAGAACAATCAACCTGGAGAACCATCTGAAGTCAAGCTAAACAGAAGCTTTTATTTATTTATTTATTTATTTTATTTATTTATTTTTTAGACGCTTTCAACTAAAGATATAAAGCCATGCAGAGATAGGTAAGAGTAGTGGGGATGCAAAATGAGCTGGTCCCACACCTACATGTGGCTATTGAAAACCAAGAGATATCTTGGCCACAGTTTCCCCATGAAGGAGCAAGAGACCTGAGCCCCATACCAAGTTCCCAAGCATGGAGTACTGGAGACAGGAAGAGGAGCCACCACAACAACTGGCTGTGAAAGACAGTAAAGATTCTGACCATCTGGGTGGGACAGAAGGGAAACTCAGACATCCTCTTAAAGGGTCCATACACAGACTCAATCACTCTCAAGCCCTCACACTGGGCTCTGGAGGAGGGATAGTAACTATGGAGGTGTTGAACAAACATAAGGGAAAAGACTGACTTGTACAGCTTGAGGGCAAGGACTAGAGGGACAGTTTCCATTTTTCCTGTGTGGGGTCCTCCTGTGTAGCCAGCAGGCAGGTGCCATTTTTCCTGTGTTGGGCCCTCCCCCATGGCCCATGGCCAAATCTGAATCTGAATTGATTTATGAGCTCCACTCCCTCCACCTCATGACTCTGAGACACAACCACACCCAACTTCATACTGTGAGATGCTTTGTCATTGGCTAAACCTTAAGGGAGTCAGCAAGTGGCAGCAGACCTCTAAGTTTCCTGGCTTTTGCAGAGCTATTCCAGACCTGGTACTGGTGGCAGTCATCCTCTGTTCACATCATGGCCTCTCCTATGCACCTCCAGGTTTAGCATTGGCACAACCAACCATGGATCACTTTGTAGCTCCTACCAGGTAGTTACTCGCCAGTCACAGCAGTGACTTACCTGGGCCTACTTTGGAGCCCCTCCCTAGAGGTTTCCAAACCAACATACTTGGAGGTTGGCTTCAGATGACAGCAGAGAACCACCCATTAGCCCCAAGCAGCACACCTAAAGGGCAGTCTCAATAGGCACCAGAGCTGCTTGTGGCAAATTCTGCTTCATGGGGTAAGCCTCTTGCACAGCAGCCAGTAAGCTGTGGACAAGGCCAAACCCCATAATCAGTCAGCCTAAAGGTCAATCCCACTGATGTATGACTAGCAATAAAGGCTCAACTATATAACAGGGCAGCACACAAACTGAAATAAGGGACACTACTGGAGTACACAGCACAGCTGACCAGGGAGATTGTACCACTGGGCCCCATAGGGCACCTACTAATAAAGCTACCTGGCCAAGACTGGGAAACAGATCTACCTATTACATAGGAACAAACACAGAGAGGTAACCAAAATACAGAAACAAATACATCCCAAGTGAGTGAACAGAAAAAGAACTAAACAAAATGGAGGGAAGCAACCCAGCAGAGACAAAGTTCAAAACACTGATTATATGGATGCTTAAGGAACTTAGTGAAAAATTCAAGAGATTGTAAGCATAAAGAAGAACATAGAAACAAAAAAGAACCAGTCAGAAGTGAAGGATATAATAACTGAAATGAAGAATACACTAGAAGGAATCACCAGCAGACTAAATGTAGCAGAGGACCAATTCAGCAAGTTGGAAGACAAGGTAGCAGAAAACACCCAGTTGGGACAGTGAAAAAAAAGAAATCCACCCCCACAAAAAACTAGGATACTTTAAGAGACCTTTTGGTCAATATCAAGCATAACAACATTCGCATCATAGGGGTCCCAGAAGAAGAGAAAGGACAAGGAATTGACAACCTATTTGAAGAAATGACCAAAAACTTCCTTAATCTGGTGAAAGATATAGACATACAAGCCCAGAAAAAGCATAGTCCCAAACAACATGAATCCAAACTGGTCCACACCAAGAAACATTATATTTAAAATGGCAAAGTTTAAAAACAAAAAAAGAATCCTAAAAGCAGCAAGAGAAAAGCATCTAGTAACTTACAGGAGTTCCAATAGAATTGCCAGCCAATTTCTCAACAGAAACTTTACAGGCAAGAAGAGATTGGCACAAAATGTTCAAAGTGATGAAAACCAAGGACCTACAACCACTATTACTCTATCCAGTAAGGCTAGCATTTAAAATCAAATGACCTTTCCAGATAAGAAAAACTAAAGGAGTTCATCACAACCAATCAGCAGTACAAGAAATGTTAGAGCCTTCTATAAGACATACATACAATACATACATACATACATACATACATACATAAAAATATAATAAAATAGCAATAACTACATGTCTATCAGTAATTATTTTAAATGTAAACGAATTAAATGCTCTAATCAAAAGACATAGGGTCACTGAATGGTAAGAGAACAAAACCCTTACATGTTTCCTATAAGAGACTCACTTCAGATTGAAAGACACACAACACACACAGACTGAAAGTAAAGGGATGGAAAAAGATATTTCATGAAATGTAAAAAAAAAGCATAAAAAAAGCTAGGGTAGCAATACTTATACCAGACAAAAGAGACTTCAAAGCAAAGACTATAACAAAAGACAAAGAAGGACCCAGTAATCCCAATTCTGGATATTATCTGAAGAAACCCAAAATGCTAATTCGAGGGAACATGTGCATCTATATGTTCATTGCCGCATTATTTACAATGGCCAAGTTATGGAGATAGCCTGGGTGTCTGTCAATGGAAGAATGAATAAAGAGGAGGTGGTACATATATAAATGCCATGGAAGGAAATAGGCTTCATACTATCCATGATGGCATGGGTAGACCTGGAGGTTATAATGCTAAGTGGAGTATGTCAGGCAGCAAAAGACAGATGCAATGTAATTTCACTTATATGTGGAAACTAAAGAACAAAACAAACACACAAATGAAAGAAACATAAGATATGGAGACCATACTGATAGTTGCAAGATGGGAGGGGAAATGGGGGTGAATGAAAAAGGGTAAAGGTTTAAGAAGTATATATTGGTTGTTACACAGTAGTCATGGGGATGTAGGGTATAGCATAAGGAATATAGTCTATAATATTGTAATAACTATGTATGGTGTCAGATGAGCACTAGATATATGAGAGTGAAAGATGGGAGGGAAGTTAGGGAACAGGGTGATAAAGGTAAAGAGATTAAGAAATACAAATTGGTAGTTACAAAACAGTCATGGGATGTAAATGTAAAGCAAAGCATAGGGCAGGAGTAGGCTAAACTTTTCAGGGCAAGGCCTACTTCTAATTTTCTCCAAGTGCTTCGGACCACAAGCTACTTATTTTATTATTTAGGCAGTCACCCCAAAATCGCTTATTGGTCCACTGGTGCAACATGACTGAAGTCTTGCCCAGCCCTGGCATAGGAAATATAGTCAATAATAGGGTAATGACTATGTATAGCCAAATGGGTATGAGACTTATCGGTGGGATCACTTCTTAAATTATGGAAATGTCTAACCACTATGCTGTACACCTGAAAATTAATATAATGCTAAATGTCAAAATAAATAGTGTAAAAACATTAAAAATTAAAAAAGGAAATACAATAAAAATAAATAAAATTGCCCCATTCTCCCATAATTCTCCATATTCTTTTTTTTTAAGATTTTTTTTTTCTTTTTTGACAGAGAGAGAGAGAGATATAGAGACAGAGACAGAGAGAAGGGGGAAGGTCCAGGACAGTCTCCATAGTTGCACATCATTGGTTTTTCGACATAGTTTCATTCCACAGGTGGGTGCAGGGCTGCACAGGGCAGGAACTGGGCCAGGGTGAGAAGTGAACTAGGGGCACTCCCTCGTTCAGCATATGGGTCTGCACAGGCCGGGGTCAAGATTCGATCCTCGGTCCCCAGGGCTACAAAGTGAGTGCTTAACCCACTGAGCCATCCTGGCCTCCCCTCCATATTCTTACCCTACTTACTTATGCTTGTAATACTTAATCACTTCATGATATTTGGTAACCCATTTGTTTGTTTATTGCATGGCATTCCTACTAAAGTGTAAACTCCATGAAAAGAAGGCAATGAAGAGACACATTCACAGAAGGCAAAATACAAAAGATGAGCTAAAATTTGATCCAAAATACAGATAAAGTGTTTGTCATTAGAAAACAAAGCTTTCCCCATTGAATTGGGAGGAAAATATGAGTGAAGAAACAAGTAGTAAATGTAAGTACAGCTGAAATTTCTTTGGTGACTCATGCTAAGATCTAAGTTTTCTTTCCAGGTTTCAGGTCTTTTCTTCATAATCAGCATACAAGGGTTGTGTTCCCTCCCCAACCAGCAAGACTGTGCCATGCCATAATGGCTTACACCCACACAATTAGGAATTACTCACCTAGGCTCCACCTTTTCTTCTCATCTCTCACAACCATCCAGGGTTCTTTCCCCTGCTCTAATAGGATAATCACATCTGGCTTAGAAATGGAATATCCTGCATGGAAAAAAAAGAAAAGAAAGAAACAGAACAAAGAAAGTATTAAAAAAGTTAATTCCTTGATCAAGCCTCAGAACAAAGAGTAATGGGACTGAAAAACATTCACATTAGAGTTAATAATACTTCAAGATCACAAGGAGTAACAAGAATAGAGAGGTAGAAACATCATTTTAATTTAAACTCACACAGGCTATCTCTTGAGAGGAAGTAAATGATTAAGAGCACTGGTTTCAAATCCTGCTTCTCACCTGGATCACTAAGGCCTCAGTTTTTTCAGTTGTGGAAAGGAAATAATAATATTTACCACAGGCTCAGTGGGTTAAGCACTCGCTTTGCAGCCTCAGGGACAAAGGATTGAATCCCAGCCCTGGCCCTTGCGGACCCTATGAGGGAGGCCCCTAGTTAAGTTCTTGCCCCCCCCCATTCAGTTTCTAGCTCAAGGGGGCATGCCTCCCATGTGGGAGGCCCCCAGCCCAGTTCCTGCCCTGCGCAGCCCCTGCCCACCTGTGTGAAACGAAACCATGTCAAAAACTGATGACATACAATTATGGAGACTGCTCTGGGCCTTCCCCCTTCTCTCTGTCTCTCTCTGCATCTGTCTCTGTCAAAAACAATAAAATAAATCTTTAATATTTACCCCTAGTATCATTATGAGGTTTGATTTAATAAACATAAAGTGCATGGATGAATCCCTGTTACTTAGTAGACACTATATATGTTCATTAAATACAATTTTTGCTATTTTTTTATATTTTACTAAGAGGAAAATACTTAGTTTCTTGCCAGGATATTTGTCCAATGTTAAATTCGAAGTTCATGTGTCTTAAACTTTTCACCATAAATGAATTAAAAGATAATGTGTCTGTTGTAGTAAATTAAATGTGTCCACTTTAGTTTCAACAGCTGATTCAATCCTTCATTGTATATATTGCATGAGCTTTTTCAATAGGTAAAGAGAGCCAGACACCTGTCTTCCTACTCACACCATAGGTGAATTAGCAGATAACAGACCATCTATGGTCTCATAAAACCAAATTTCTTTGACAATGGTTTTGCTGTGAATGTCTAATAATTTTCACCCAGCTGTCATTAAAGAGAAGCAGGGGAAGCCAGGATGGCTCAGTGGGTTAAGCGCTCACTTTGCAGCCCCAGGGACTGAGGATCGAATCCCAGCCCGGGCCTGTGTGAACCCATCTGCTGAACTGGGGAATGCCCCCAGTTCAGTTCTCACCGGGGTGAGACTCCGGCCCAGTTCCTGCTCTGTGCAGCCCCGCACCCACCTGTGGAATGAAATTATGTGGAAAAACCAATGATGTGCAACTATGGAGACTGTTTGGGGCCCTCCCCCTTCTCTCTGTTCTGTATCTCTCCCTCTGTCAAAAACAATAAAAATATATCTTAAAAAAAAAAAAGAGATAAGCAATTACAGAAAAGGCAAAGATGTTACAAGTCACTGCTTTATGGGGGAAGTTGATGGTGCTATTTTACAGTTCAATAACTAAAGGTGCCTATTCCCAAACTACAAAGCAGATATTCAGCTAGCTTTTAGAAAGACAGCCCTGAAACTCAGTCCTGTGGATTTCTAAATTATCTGACACAGATAAGCTTACCCAATGACACCAAGTTGCTATAGTTCTCTAATATCACATCTCTGTACAAATTCCTCTGATATGAGTTCAGGCATTCCCACTCTTCCTGAGAAAAGTCTACAGCTACATCTCTGAACATCACCAAATCCTGAAATGACAAACCCATGTATTATTGTAAAATTATTTATTTCTATAAAGGGCCAATATTTTAGGCTTTGCATGCCACATATGGTCTGTTACATTTTCTTCCATTTTCCTTTAAAAAAACAAAAAAACAATTCTTTCAAAATGTAGTTAAGGTTATAGGTTATATAAAAGAGGCCATGAATGTAAACTGGTTCACAAGCTATTGTTTGTTTGTCTACCACTGCTATAGACAAAACTGCCTCTATACTGAGGATACCTGATTTTATATATGTTCAGGTATTATCAGAATTGCCCAATTACCGGTAATTGAAATAGTATTCATAAGAACACTGCTTACAATGGGCCTAAAAGTATTCTCAATGTGATTTACTATAAACTATTTTCCTTTAAGGGTTAGAGAAAAAAACTGGTGGAATTTTATCCCCCAAATCAACCACAGAATTTCTATTTGAAAAATGTAGGGCTTGCATAAAATTAAAGAATTTCTTCCAGACATAACTTCATCATTATGTTCTATCATTAGCATTTTTCATTATAACAAATCCTTTATTAAATATTTTTGATTTACCATACAACAGTCCATTTTATAGATATCTTAGACATAATAATTATATTTAGATATTTCTATTGTAAATATATTATATTGAGAATTTAGGTTACACAAAATCTCTAAAGTTTGCAGTGTCCAACATGCTAACTTAGACACATGTGGTTATCAAGCACTTGAATTGTAGCTAGTCCAAACTTAGATGTGCTGTAAGTATAAAATACACATCAGATACTAATAATGACTTTTGAAAGAAAAAGAATATAAAATGTCAGTAATTTTTATATTGATTACACTTTGAAATATTATTTTAGCTATACTGTATTACATAAACCACCACAATGAATTGCACATTTCTCTTTACTTTCTTAAATGTGGCTACTAAAGTTTATGTATGTGCCTTTATTAATATACTTTTTAGGACACTGACATGCTGCCTACTGCAAGGCACTAATGCTATATAGTGCTTTTATAATGTGACTACTATAAAATTTTAAATTACATATGTGACTCACATAATTCTTTTGGACAGTGCTGCTCTAAAATGTTCTCTAGTCCTGAGAATCTCATATCAAATATCTCCCACTAGGGACTTCATTTATGCTCTAGACAAAAAGTGAACATATGGGAGATGCTGAAAATTTTGGTCACTTCCCACATGAAGAATGGAGAGAGAAAAGAGGGGCACACAGTGCTGGGTTCTACCCCATATTAGAATAAGAGAGACTGGAAGAAGCTGTTAGATGGAGCTCTGTTAAGAAGCTTTAGGATACCTAAGAGAATGTTCACATAACCTGAAAAAAAAAATCACAGCATTTCAAAGAGAGAAATACCAACTTACATGAGCCATAATTTTAGAATTACAAGAACTGGTCAGTTTTCCTCGAGGGTCACTCACTGGAGAAGCAGAGTCCAAAGAAGCCAGAGCTGAAGGAAGAATGTGAAGCATTAATAGAACTGCCTCAGGGCTCCAAATTTTAAAAACCTACACTACTTTTCCATTTCTACAGGCAACAACCCTTTACCTCCTAACAGAGGCAAATTATGAAAGTAAAAGGTAGCTTAAACAAATCTATGTTCTCCTCAAAACCACAGGGAAATCAATTGCACAAGGGCTGACACAGAGCAGACTGTGCTTCACAGAAGAACCTGTGCAGACACTTTAACAGGAGGGCTTCCAGTTAGTGCCCCACTACAGGAGGCAGGTCAGGACCTAAGAATGGGCAGTCCAGACCTGTCCTGCACATATCTATCTCCCTTCACTCACACCTCCCAACTTCCTTTTAGGACTCAGGAACTTGGTTGACCTCTCTAAACTGGAAGATAGAAAATAGTATAGCCACAAGTTTCCCAAACTTTGCTGCACACTGCAATCTGCAGATTTTTGTTTTTATTGTTAAATTTTGGGGGTGACATTGGTTGGTAAAAATTACATAGGTTCCAGGTGTACAATTCTACATTACATTGCATTATGTGCTCATCACCCAGATACAGATCTTTAAAATATACTGATGCCTAGCTCCCATCCCCTAAATATGCAGATTTAATTAGTATAGTGTGACCTATGAATCAGGATTTTTAAAACCTCCTGTGATTTTATGACTT
>PVKE010051921.1:0-10494 GCA_004027555.1 Craseonycteris thonglongyai | reverse complement strand
TCTCAGGCACCTTGAAGTTCAGCATAAGTGACTGTCATCTGCAGATTACTTGGCAGCTCATACCAAGTGGCCCTGGGTAGAGCACAAGCCAGCGGCTGACTTTGACCTGCAACACAACCCCTCCCCAGAGGTCCTAGAACTGACACATCTGGTGGTCAGCTTCCGATCACACCAGAGCACCACCCAACCACAAAAACAACGTACCTAAAGGACAGATGGAGCAGGCACCAGAGATCTGATAAAGCAAATTCTGTTTCATAGAGAAATCTGGGATGGCTCAGCAGGTTGAGCAGTTGCTTTACAACCTCAGGGACCGGGGATCGAATCCCAGGCCCGGCCTGTGTTGACCCATGCACTGACATACAAAAAAGGAATATTTCTAAAGGCATAAAAATTTTGTAAAAATGAAAGTTGTAATTCATTGAGCAGTCATAGTAATTTAATTCAAAATGTAGATGGTCAAAACAACAAGCTTAAGGCAATAGGTGAGAAATGTAAAAGAAATGAACAAACCCACAATTATAATTGGGTATATTGGTACTATTCTTTTAGCAATGATTAAAGAAGCAACAGACAGAATTCACTAAAAGGTATAGAAACCTTGAATAATATTAATAACACACCTTACCTAATTGATATTTTAGAGAATTACAACCAAAAATGCCATAGTGAACATTCTATTTAAGTGAACATAAAATATTTACCCACATAAACAAGAGAAAGCCATAAGACAAATCTGAAAAAAATCAAAAGAATTGAAATAATATATTTTCTGACCGCCAATTAATTAAATTAGAAATCCATATACCCTCAAGACACTGACTGCATTGGATTTATGTTGCATCTAAAATAAATTTTAAACCTTCTTAAGAAAGCCCTGAAAGAAGTGACTATATTTCTAATCTCTCTTTAGCCATGTATTTTCACTGTATTCTGAGTATGTTAATTCCTTTATTTTTCCCCAGACTGTCCATTTTTTTACTTGCAGTTGCTGGTAAATACTGTTCTTTTTATGCTAATAAGTTTTTGCCTCCTCCTACCTCAAACACGTTAGCCTTCTTTTATTTAGGAGCAGAGAGTTGGGGGTGGAGGGTGGGAAGGCTATAGGTAAAATTTTATTCATTTACAGGTACTTAATAATATTTACTGACATCTAGTATGTCTCTGGTTCTTCTCAGCTCTTGGATGCAACAATAAACAAGGAATAATTCCTGCCTAAACAAGATAATTTATTCTCGTGGAGGATAGAGAAAATAAATAAATATATAAGTAAACATGCCATAAGTCAGCTGTTTATATGTATTATTATTAAAACATAATCAATGTAAGGTTAATCCAGCCGTTTTCACTTTGGAAAAGGTAGATATTTTATATAGATGACCAGAGAGACAATATTGGGGGAAAAAAGCCTAAAGAATTGAGATGTAAATAAAATACTGTAATTATTTAGGAAAGTATGTTTCAGACTGAAGGAACAGTACTCATGTATTTCCTCTAAATTTCCAACTATTTGTACTGCTCCTTTTTGTTTTGTTTTGTTCTCTTATTGTGCTTCTTTATAGTAAGTGCTATCAAAATTTTTAATTGTATTTTGCATGGATTTATCTTTTCTTCTGCAAAAACTATAAACTCCTTATGGGAAGAATAACATGTTTGTTTATCGTTGTCATAGTGTTAAGAAATAAATGCCTATGGTAGGTATTAGTTAAATAGTTGTTGAATATATGCTTTTTGATATAAATGAGTATGTTTCAGAATGTATTTGTCTAATACTGTATAATTCACAAAGATTTGTTGAATTCAGAGCAAATTAATTAGATTATTAATCCATGTCATTTAACAAGAACTACAAGATAGACTAAAGAGTCAATTTACAACAGGGATGAGAAAATAAGTAGTTTTCTTTTCAATATGTTAAGTTAAAGATACCTGTGAGGCATGTAGATGATGGTGCACAAATTCAACTTTGAAGCATTTTATCTGTGCTTCTCTTAATGCACTTATTGTTTTTAATTATTAAAAATATTTTTGTATTTTCATTTGTTTCTAATCACTGTTTCTGAAGTTACAAAATTATAGATTCAGGTTTCCGTTTCCAATAATTTATTACTTATAACTCTTCAAACAGTATCTTTTAAGCAATGGCGTAAAATAGAGTGTTAACAGATATAAAAATACATTAAGGGCAAAACTATAATCAAGATAAATTGTATACATGAGAATGTTATGATTCAATTTTATGTACAGAGACATTGAAAAGCATATTTCAATGGGTATTATGATTATCACATTCAAAATACAGGAAGCTGAATGACATTTTAGAATGAGCATAGATTTAGATAATCAATGAAATACAGTGTCAACCACATAGTTTCCAGATGTACAATTCTATATTACATCATCTATGTATTATATTATGTGCTCACTGCCCAGAGCCAATCAATGTCACCCCAATAAATTTAACAATAAAAAATAAATAAATAAATAAAATTATGATGTAAAAAAAGGTAATATTAAATGTTTGCTGGGACATTACTAAACATTAGATATTTGTCTAAGCAACTCATAGCACATTTTATTTGCATCTTCCAAAAACTTTGTCATATGAATGCTACTGATGTTTTGCACAGAGGAAACTAAGGCATTAAACATTTAGAAAACTTGTCCACATTTTCGTAGTTAGCAAGTGATCAAAATTTTGAAGCCAAGTTGCTAGTTTCCAGAGTCCACATTTTCCATCAGCGTGTTTTAATCGCTGCTTCAATTCAGATGTTCAGATTCTGTCCCCCTTGGCCTCCCCCTACACACGTACTTACTAGATGCATGAAACTACATTATTTAAACTCTACAAGCATTTAAATAATGCTTGGGGGAAATTAAATAAAAGTCTGCATTGAATGTATCTGCATAATGCCAGGTTTGTCGGAGGCACTCCGAATTCTTACAGTGTTCTCTTTCTTAAAGATGAGGGCTCCTGTTATTTCACATTCTGTTCCTGTCTGGATCAAATTTCCTGTGGGCTGTCATAGCTGCTAAATCTGATATCTCTGCAATACGTGCCACTTAGGAGAGGCAGGAACACTGTCTCCCTGCAGATCTTGGGCCCTTTAAATACAGAGTGAGAGCCTCTCATTGGTCTCTCTGTGCAGCATCTTGCTGTCAGCCTTTCACTGAGGTCTGACCCACAGGAGCCCGGAGCTCCTTGATAATAAGAAGAGGGAAGAGTCTGCTCCCTGACAGACAAGGATGGCAGAGACTGTCTCGCCCAGTGGCCTGTGACTTGGGACACAGCCAAACACAGCATGCCACAGGCCGAATACATTTTGATGGAATCCGATTCTTTCCTGCATAGGATGGTTCATTAGACTCATTTAAATTAGCTTATAACTGTCTCTGGAGCAGACAGATCCAGGTAACATTTCTTTTTTGTTGTTGTTTTGTTTTTCCTTTGAAATCAGTAGGTTATATAGAAACTTTAGCTCCAGTTACAGTTTCAGTGTGACTTCTGGTCAAAACTACACTCTGCAATGTTTTCTTCTGATTTCTAAAATCCTTGCTTTGCCTAGTGTCTTATCGATAGTGAAAAGAAATAAAAATCTCACTATCTTCCACATCTTATCATTTCATACTCTTCTACACCAAGATTCATTAAAGAAAGTTCAGTTTCAACATGTCATTCTATTTAATTTTCCCCCCACCCCCACCCCCAGAAGTTCTAGATTGGCTTAGGGGCAAAGAGAACATATAGAGCAGAAAGGGACAAATGATGTTAGATGTGATAGCACATTTCATAGACGAAAAAATGGAAATTGAGGGTAGTTTTCCAGGTAAACAAAGTGGAACTTCAAAAGTAAATATATTTCTATGCAATAAAATGATATTAATCAATAATTTCACATAGTGTTATAATAAAAAAAAGTCAAACATCCCTATTTTCCTTTAAAACCTTGTATGTAAAGATTTAGAGAGACAGAGACAGGAGGCAGAGAGAAGGAGGAGGGTCCAGAGCAGTCTCCATAGTTGTATGTCATCAGTTTTTGATGTAGTTTCATTCCACACAGGTGGGCGGGGGCCATGCCGGGAGAGAACTGGGTTGGGGGCCTCCGACATGGGAGGCACGCCCCCTCAAGCCAGGGGCTGAATTGGGGGACAAGAAGTGAACTGGGGGCCTTCTGTGTGGGAAGCACACCCCAGTTCAGCATATGGTTTCGTATGTGCTAGAGCTGGGATTCAATCCTCAAGATCCTTGATCCCTGGGCTGCAAATCGAGTGCTTAAACCCACTAAGCCATCCTGGCTTCACCCTTGTATCTAAATTCACATTATTCATGTACTTTTTAATAAATGAGCTACCGGTAAATATAGATTTCACATCATTCTTTATCTGAGGATTTTGGAAGAAATCTCAAGACACTATAAACCTGATGATATTGGCTTTCCCATTATAATATTTAATCTAAGAATTATAATAAGTGTCATAATCTCCAGGAAGAAAAAGTACCATTTAAAGTACAGGTAATAGTACCATAATTGGAGAATCAGAGACATGAGAGTTTTTGGATTCTTTTTATTCATTGGATTCAAGTGAATTCTCCATTTTCACTAAATTTTTTTAGGTTTCTACCATAAATCTCTAAAATCAGATGTAATGAATAAAATATTAATGGAGACATTTTTTAAATATTAAATCATCAGAATAAAAAATTCTGGTTTAGATATGTATTTAAAGATTCATCTAAAATGTAAAGAGTTATTTAAAAATTGTATTTGAGGCAATCTTTAAAATTAAGTCATACTGTACAATTTGTCATTTTGATCATGCCATTATTTAAATTTCTTACTATGGATAAAAATTTTATCAAAGCCCCAGACATTTTTTATGTGTAGTAAGCTCTCCAACATGACATGATCTTGACTGTACACCAGTGCATACAAATTTGACTAAAGAATGGTACTATAAAAATGATACAAAAATTATGATACAAAAGATGTGGAGCTTTAAATTCTCTGAGAAGCCCGTGTGTTCACACAATAAATATTGGTAATGATTTAGTTAGGCATTCTGCTATAAATGGTAATGAGTAACATATAAAATTAAGAATATTAGAAGAGGGGAATCATAAATATATAGCATAAATAAATCAAGTAGATAACACCACAAAAGGACCACACTGGACCAAGAACAAAAATTACTAAAAAAAATGCAATAAAGGAGTCATTAACAAGACAGTTTTTTAAGTTGATGAAATATATAAATACGTATATAACATATATGTGTTTACAAATATATAGTATACATCATAATAATACTACACATATATGCACATACATATGCAAAGCAAAATGAGAACTGAAATTTAAAGACAATAAATTGATAACCAAACGTTTCACTATTTATGCTTCCTCTCTACGCAGGAAAACAAGATTAACAGAATTTAAGCTCCATTCAAAATTATTCAATAAATATGTAATCATTATATCATAAAATAACTTTAGAGAAAAAAATCAAGAAAGATATTTCACACAGCCTACTAGCCTAGTAAATTGTTAATCCATATATGGCAGAAGATTAGAAAAAAGGAAATAATAAATAGAACACTCTCACTTTATGAACAATTATGCAAAGTTATTAATTAAAATATTAAAAAACCAAACATAGTACTATATAAAAATCATACATAATTATCAAGTGAATTTATTTAAGGAGTAGTAGGATGCTTCAACATTAGAATATCTGTTCAAATAATTCACCATAGTGACAAATTAATTCAGAATAAAATGCTATCTGAAAAGTTATAGCAAAATATAATGTTAAGGTTTAACATGTATTCATGAGTAAAAAATTAAATGTAGAAAGAACCAAGAAAGCAGAGAATGCCCTTAACCCTGGAAGAACTCATGCATGAATGTATCTTTTGTCACTGAGTTGAACATCCTTACCTGTATACTCTTCTCTATATTGCTATATTTTAGAACTCAC
Organism: Craseonycteris thonglongyai; assembly: GCA_004027555.1. Classification (NCBI taxonomy): domain Eukaryota; kingdom Metazoa; phylum Chordata; class Mammalia; order Chiroptera; family Craseonycteridae; genus Craseonycteris; species Craseonycteris thonglongyai. Next base: position 4,515 of record PVKE010051921.1, on the reverse strand, counting down.
AAATTATATTTTCTCACATCCCTTCCCAATAAACTGTCCAAAATTTTGCCAATTGAAAACAGTGATTGGAGATCAAAGGGCAGGAGGAAAAGAGAAGCAATTGTCTGTGATTATTGTTATGGCCGCAAGTGACTGGGTGATTCCAGACTCCAACATCTTGAGCAGAAGATGTATAATTTGTGCAGTTCAAGTCCTAGCAGAGGCAGCAATTTTATGATGAATTCAGAACAGACTGAAAGTGTTTCCAGTAGTGCAAGTGCGGATGCAATCTGTTGGATTTCATGCCTGAACCAAGAGCAGGTTTGATATCTGGATATTATCCAAATCTATTTGCACCTGCTAGACAGGCCTCTCTCTCTTGTCGTTTGAGAACTTCCAGTGTTTTTGAAACAAATATATAAGTTAAATTCCATATGGAGTGTTTTATGTTTTCTTGCTCAAATGTGATCTCTATTATCACTGCTTGTATTTAATGAAATACTACACTTATAGGTGATTGCAATTCATCAAAAATAAAAAGTGAAAAGGGCATAAAATTTAGATTAAAAATTAATGATTTATTTTTATAAAAATTAATACAATTGTCTGAAGTCTGTCTGAATATATGCATAGAAATATTAAGTTCAAGTGCATGTAACAAATTTATAACATTATTATGTATCAATAAATATTTATCAATTAAAATATAGGAAAATCTTATTTCCAAGAGCAACATAATGTAAGCAAACTATTAGTAAAAAAAATTAACAAAAGAAATACAGAAATCTATTAAAATTACTAATATATTGGACAAAAGAGTTGAGCATAATACATTGATAAGTATTTATTGGTTATAGAAGGCAACACCTTGTATCACAATAGTTTCATTTTTTTTATTGGCTCTGTAAAATCTAAACAATGACTTGAGAACAAAATGAGTGGAAAAGATACCTGTGCATGCACATGTAAATTAGCTATATTTCAGAAAGTCATTATAAAATATTGATAATAATTTAATTATTTATAAGAATCACTTGTTATCTATTTGTAAATACCTGATTTATTCTACAGGATCTAGACATTAGGACAGTAATATTAAACAATGATTTAAGCATTATGTTTAGCCGAGAAGCCATATGAAAATTTCATTATGCCCTGGGATTTTAAAACAATTTCTAAAATGAAAAAAAGACAATGTTTTATCTAATTATAAAATGTCTCTACAGAATTAAAACCATATAACATGTAAATATAAAAAAGTACAAATTAAGACAAAAATGATTGCAATGTTTATACTTAAAAATGTTATATTGACATTTTTCCCCTTCTGTAATGTCTTCTGAAATGATAAGAAAACCTTCCCCAAATAAGCAAAAATATAATTGTGTTTAACATTTTAAATGTGCAATCTGTGCCATATTTAATTATAAGTGCTTGATATCTGCACAATACTTGCATAATTCAAAAGAAAATTAATAATCCTTGTAGTTGTATTAAACTGACATCTTTTCCATATTGAAAACTTTGGATATAGACACTATTTTAATATTCTTAAATGTTTATAAATTTTGAGTGAGGTATTTTATTTTAATCAGTTGCACACAATACAGAATTTCTTCCTCTTTTTTACTAAATGTAGAAAGAGGATAATTTTTCTATTTACACTGAAGGATACTCTATCAAATATTGTTTTGATAATTGTTTGAAAATATTCTTTTTTAGAGCTTCATTTAACAGTGTAAGGTGTCAACATCTTATAGTTTTAGTAATTATCCATTGTTCCTCCAAATAAGATAAATCATTTATTTTTTTAAACATCAGATGTTCTTTGTAAAAATGCAAATGGAAAAAGTATAATGTTATATATTGACCTCAAATATTGAACAAAAATTATAAAATATAACTGAAAGTAAAACAGCCACCGGTATATGTAATTAGTAAAGAATCTATTAAGAATCTTAAAACCTCACATCTTTACAACTGTAAAATTACTACTGTTAGTAAGATACACATATTTTGTAACAACATTCTTCTTGGCATGATAAAGCCTGAGAGATATATCTCTTTGTTATCAGTTAGCAAACTTTTCAATTATCTTATGATTATTAATTATGTTTAAATTACAATTAAAAACATTTCTCACACATTATTTTGTTTAAAATGTTTTATTATATTTTTCATTAAATTTGTTGGGCTGACATTGATTGAAAGAATTATAAAGGCACTCCTCATTTAATGGCCTACCTACTTAAAGACAGCTCAGAATCAAGACTCTAGCACAGGGAATCCTCTTTCAGTCTTTGTTTAATTTTTTCAGTTAGTCAGTATTCTCTCCATGAAGTGTTTGCGATCACACAAGACTACAGCCTTTATTTATAAGTGTGATGTTGCGTGATATCTATTGAAAAGCGTATACCCTACGGTGCCATGTCACACCACAACAAACCTGACTTTAAGCTCCTCCCATATTGACCATTTCACTTAGTGACCTAGTCATAAAAATGCCACTCAGTCATTAAGTAAAAACTGCCTGTATATGAACCAACCTTCTTGATCCAATCATTTATCAAAAGACACTTTTGTTCCCCTATCTCAGTCACTGTGAAGAGTACTTCAATGAACATAGGAGTACCTTTATCAATATAAAAATAAATGTTTTCAAAATTTTCGGGAAGACCACTGAGCAGATGGATTGCCAAATCACACAATAACTTTATTCTTAAATTTTTAGAAACCTCCATATTCTGTTCTAAAGTAGCTGTACTCAGGTACATTCCCACCAGCAGTGTATGAGGGTTTCTTTTTCCCCCACAACATCTCCAATACTTGTTATTACTTGTCTTTTCATTTTTAAGAATTACTATATTGTTTGAGAAGGTGAGAGAAAGTGTAAGAACAGGAGAATAGTGGAGGGCCCAGAGTATTCTCCATAGTTGTGACATGGTTTCATTCCACACAAGTGGGTATAGAGCCACACAGGATGGTAACAGAACCGGGGGCCTCTGGTGTGTGAGGTGAGAACCTTCACCACCATTCCACCTGTTACCAGTTGTGCTGCAGTTCAGCATATCGATTTGCATGGATTGGAGCAGGGAATCAAACCCCAGACCTCATGACTGCAAGGCAAGTGCCCAATGTCTGAGCTATCCTGGCATCCCCATTACTTGTCTTTTTGATAATAGCCATTTTAACAGGTGTTAGGTGGTAACTCAGCAGACACACAGACCCTTGGGACAGAATTGATACCCCAGAAATAAACCCATATATACATGGATAAATATTTTCCAGCAAATAAGCAGAAACATGTCATAAAAATTAAAAACAAACAAACAAACAACAACAACAAAAAGCACAAAATTTTTTCTATAAATGGTGCTGGGAAAATAAAAAAAAAACACATGCAAAAAATGTAACTAGACTGTCACTGTATAGAAAAAAATTAACTTAAAATGAATCAAAGATCTACATATAAGAATTAAAAGAATGAATTGCATATAAGAAAACATAGGTAGTGAATTTATAGACCTTTGTCTTACTGAGGATTAAATTAATAAATTTAACCTCAAAGTCAAGGAAAGCAAAAGAAAATATAAATGAATGAGATTATATAAAACTTAAAAGCTTCTGCATAATAACAATAACAACAACAACAAAATCAACAATACAGAGGCCATTAACCAAATGGGAGAAGATATTTGCAAACAATGCCTCCAATAAAAAGCTACTATCCAAACTATAGAAGAACTCATTCACCTTAATAGCAACAACAAATCCAATTGAAAGGTGGTCAGAGAACCTGAACAGACACTTCTCCCAAGAAGATATAGAAAAGGCCAACAGATATGTTTCGTTATATTTTTATTGAATGTAAATACTGTATACAACTGTTTTCTTGGTAAACAAAAGTGGAATCATATGGTGTAGATAGTGGTCTACTATTTGCAAATTTTTTTATTCAAATGAGACTGTCTATAGATCAGGACTTTGCATTGGAATTCAAAATGCTATTGAATAAAATACTTAATAGTTTGATGAGTTATTTTTAAATATCTGCTCTGCAATATTGTGCCCTTAGTCAATGATACTGTATTGTGAACTAAAATTTTTTTAAGTGGATAGATTCCATTTCAAGCGTTATCACACACACACACACACACACATTCACTCACTCACACATATACACAAGGACACAAAAAAACTTTCAGACATAGTATATATATCTATTACATCGATCATGGTGATGGTTTTACAGGTGCCTGAATATGTCCAAACTGACTATATTGTATACATTAATTATATGCAGGTTTTTAATATTAATTATACCTCAAGAAAGTTGTTAAAAAAAAGCTTAGAAGACATTTGGGACATTTTAGAATTTTCATTGAAATAGCATTATGACATTTAAAATTTTTGGAATATAAAATAAAATGTTTGTGACATCTTATGAGTAAATTAAAGTAAGAATGTAATTATTAATAGTTCATCTTCAATATTAAAGAGAAAAAATATTATCTTACAGTAGCAATAATAAAATCA
>PVKE010051920.1:0-10494 GCA_004027555.1 Craseonycteris thonglongyai | reverse complement strand
TTTTTTTTTTTTTTTTTTTTTTTTTTTTTTAATAAATGGCTTGTCTTCTGATGTCAGCAATTTGGAACTTCTTTCCCATATGAATTAAATGATCATATATAGACTCTGTGGGGGTTGATTATTCAGAATCCAATAATAATTGAAGAGGTCCACGTTAACATTTGTTCAAGCTACTGTCTATGGAATATGCTGATATTGTGGCATTAGACAAAAACAACATTCTAGGGAGGTAGTGGTTGACATATATTTAGTGTCTTTGAGAGCTTTAACTCCACAGGAACTTCTATGCAGTCAGTTGTGAATCATCTCATGGTTCTTGTGAATCTATTATGTAAGCAAGGTGATATTTAACAAGTATGTTTTTAGATGTTTGTATTTAAATTTCCAAATAAGTTGTAAATGTACATATATTATGAACTGAGTTGGCTTGACATATATTTATATAAAAGTGATCTGAGTTGACCACAAACAAATATAAACCAACCTGCATAATGATCCTTCTAGTACTCCCTTACTGTACAACAAAGTGTGGGAATAGGAAGTCATGCTATCTGAGAATAGCAATAAAAACGAGATGATTCTGAGGAGATTTGTTGCCATATGAGTTATCCTTTATTTTTCCAGAAAGCCAAACAAAGGTGAAACCAGTTACAGTGAAGCTTATTTTACTCTTTGCAATGTTATAGCTAATATTTATGGATCACTTGGTATGTGCCAGCATTGTGCTAAACATTTTATTTCCTTAAAATTTAACAATAACCCACTATGATAGGTACTTTAATCTACTACATAGGTAAATGGGGAGACTGAGTTTCAGAGAGAGAAATTTCCTTAAGGCCATACATTGACAGAGATGAGACTCAAACCCAGTCTGACTCAAAACTTGAAATTATCAGGACTGCTTCTGGAGAAAAACCTTTCACGATATTTTGTTGGTTGTCTCAAGAGTTATCTACCTCTTTTTTTTCTATCAATTTTACTACTGAAAATTTAAGAATTCTTCCAACTGTAAGAATTAAAGCTGCACAGGAAATGGACTCTGGCAGGTCAAGTTAGTATTTATAGTATTGCATTTTGTGGTAAAGAGTATGGATTTTGGAGTCAAGAGATTCAGGCTCAATTCTCAGCTTTATTTCTTCCTGGTGGTCTAGCTTTGGACAACTTATTACCTTTTCAAGTTTCCCTTCTCTCATTTATGAAATAGAGATAAAAAATTTCTACTTTTCATTATTGTTATAGGTATTGGAGATAAGTCATATAAGGTGCTATTTGATATAGAGTATCATCATTATTTTTCAGCCTAATTTGGCATGTGTGTGGTCAGGAATGACCATCACAGTTATGTTGTTGTGACTTGGGAGGATGAATAAGGAAGAATTTAACTTTTCATTAGGCTTTGGTAAAGTAAGCCATGAATTAAGTTTTACTAGGTTTTCATATCCCTAAATGAAAATAAATGGTTGTTTTGAATTGAAAAACGAATAAAAAATCCATCTAATTACTTTTAAAGCTGCCCTTATTTTTATCAAGGAGAGTGTACTTACAATTATCTGTAAACAGAGATCTTATCCTCTTAGAAAGGGAGCCTATTAGTTTGCAGGTTTCATGCTTTAAAATTGCCCTCTGTGTCACGAAGCTTATTCATAAATGCACACCATTTTGGGCACTTTAGGGAAAATAGAAATCTAATGTGCCCCTTAGGTTAGACTCAAATCATCTGTTAACTTCTTTAACATCTGTGCATAGACATAGGCCAAATCTCTTGCTCTGTAGATGTAAGTGAGGAGCTTCCTAATTATTCCAGGGAAAGGAGGTTGCTTAAGGTGCAATTGGTATAGTTTATTCCACTGTATTTTTAACTGTTTAAAGTGAATTTTCAGTAAAAATGTTGGATAAATTAGATAATTTTTTTTGTCATGTCACATGGCTATATATAATAACAGAAGAACCACTGGCATTTCTGCCAAGTGTGACATATTTTTTTTGAAAGAATTTTTTTTCTTATTTTTGTCTCTGTAGAGTATTACCAATCTTCAGGGGAAAAAACAATTCAAAAGCTTTAAACAAAAGAGAGCAGTTTTATTGGGGTTTTCAAAAAAAGACCAAGGACAAGAGAATTGGCTGACTTCCATTGTGTACTTTGAAGCAGAAAGAAAGAAAGTTGAATGAATGAAGGTACATGTTGGGCTTGGAGGTGGGTGTATGGATGTGGTAACTGTTGAATTCCATCAACAGTGAGTATTTCAGTCTAGGGAACAATTATCCTTAAAGCAGGGAATAATAAAATTTTATATAATGGGGAAAGGATGTATGACATGCCACAAGACCTAAGTTAGCATCACTGATGAATTCATAATCTTTAAAGACAAAAAATAACCTCTACCCTACAGCCTGTCCTATATACTGTATACCATTTCTAAAGAGATCACCACTTTTTCTTCTCTTTCTCCTAGTGGTAATCTTCTTTCATTCTTGCTCTATGCTTATGTAATATCCCTTGCACCACCTAAATATATTTCCTATTCATCCACTTCTCACTGTTGTCACTGCTACTACTATTGTCACTGATACTACTTTAGACATCATATGTTGCCTTGGTTACTGTAATTACTTCCTATCAGGTCTTACTCAACTGCATGTGTTCTTCTCAGTGAGTACCCCTCACTTGCACCTAGGGTAATCCCTTCAAAACACAAATCTCACCTCATAACCCCCTTTGCTAAGAAAACTATAAAGTGTTCCGCTGTTTTTAGGATAAAGACCATGGCCTACATGGCCTATGTTGTCTGTCCAACCAACCCTTCAATTTAATCTCCTATCATGTTCCCCTTTATTCTTCCTCTCTTGTTTCCTCCTGTCCAAGTGCATTTGCATATACTCTTCTCTCTTCCTGGAAGACTCTTTTCTCTCTTCTCTTTACCTAGTTAATTCCTGCCAATGGTTCTTAACTTTGTTCAACAGTATGTACCTCAGAGAAATCTTAATCATCATCTCCACCAGTTGAAATCTTCTGCTTAAAGGTTCTCCCAGCACTGGATAGCTTTCCTTCATTTCACATAACTGGTGCAATTTTATATTATTAAAGTTTGTATAGTGCCTACCTGTCTATTAGGTCATAAGATCAATGAGGGTAAGGTATTTGTTCTTGTTCACCATTATATTTAGAGCACCCAAGCATAGTGCCTGACACAGAGCAAGTTCTCAAATATCACTTGAATGAATTAAACTCTTACCTTGGTATCATATTTCAAAGAAGTATGTCCTGTAAAACTTATGACCAAGACACCAATTTGTGGTTCAGGCTCTGTAACCAAGCTTGCCTTCAACTTATTCTCAAATTCCTGTCTCGGTTCTTTGCCCAGTATCCCAGTCCATTCCTGTTTCTCCATCTGCTCATTGCAAGATCTTTGTTGCCTCTGGAAACCCAGTTTCTTATTTGCCCACTATCTTCTCTATACCTGAGTTGTTAGCTGTTAATGTTTTCTCCATTCAACCCCGTATGGTCTGTACAGCTTCCAAGCTTCCACAGACTTTTTTTTTTTCTTTTTGTTTCTTGTGACATTTACCTCTTTGAAAAAACAACTCTTTAAAACTATAATGAAATATATGTAAATAACTGTCAATCACTTCAATTTAAAAATTCATTTGTAACTTTACTAGTCAAGTATTGAAAATTGTGACTCAAACTGAGTCAAAACATAAAAGAATACTGTATCAAAATAAAAGAATACTGACTCCAGAGATCCTTCAGAGCACAGACGTAATGAGGTCATGGGCACAGTGATAACATTGATGTCCAGGGTCCTTTAATGTCTGTTCTCTGCCATCCTCAGCATTTTCTTCATCCTAAGCCTGATATCCCTTGTGATTGCTTGATGGCTACCAGTGTCAATCAGAGACATGTATTTTTTGGTTCAAGTCTAGCAAAATAAAGAAAGAAGGACTCCCTTCCCACCCCTGCTAAAATACAAGTCTTTTCCTTCAGTCTGATTGGACCAACTTTGGTTACATTCCCATTTCCAACCAATAATAGTCATTGGGGGAATACAATGAATTTATTGGCTTAGAAATTAATCAAGAAGCCCCTGGAATTATTATACCTGAATAAAGTCATGGTTCTGCTAGGATGGAGGAAGGAGGGAGTAGAAGGTGGGTGGGTTACAGACAGTGTCTACTACAGATAGGCAAAGGGCTGGGTATGACACCAAGAGAAAAGACAAACAAAACTTTATAAGTCTGGGGAGACAGAAAAGTAAATAAATAAGTAAATTAAAAAGTCATGGTGATCTCAAGGTCCATCCATGTTGTCACAAATGACTGTATTTCATCTTTTCTTATCACTGAGTAATATTCCATTGTGTAAATGTATCACAACTTCTATATTCAGTCATCTATCAAAGGACAGTTTGTTTGCTTACATGATGTGGCTACCATGAACAGTGCTGCAATGAAGATTGAGGTACATGTATCTTTGCAAATTAAGGTTTTCAAGGTTTTTTTAATTCAGAAAAGGAATTGCTGAGGAGCCACCATACTGCCTTTCATAGTGAATGTATGAATTTACATTCCCACCAGTGATGTATGAGGGTTCCCGTTTCTCCACAGCCTATCCAGCACTTGTCTTGTCAATTATAGCCATTCTAACAGGTGTGAGGTGGTATCTCATTGTGGTTTTAATTTACATTTCCCTAATAGCTAGTGAAGTTTAGCATTTTTTTTCATATATCAGTTGGTCATTTGTATGTCTTCACAAGAGAAGTGTCTGTTCAGGTCTTGAGATAGTCACATTAGTAAGATAAGTCAGACTGATAAAATCAAGAACCATATGACTTCACTTACAGGTGAAATACGAAACTGAAAATAACAAAGAAACAAAGACACAGACACAGTTAATAGTTTAGTGGTTACCTGAGAAGGGGGAAGGGGGCCATCAAATATATGGTGATGGAGAGAACTGACTCTTGGTGGTGACTACATAATGCAATACATAAACGATGTAATATAATATGATGTAATGTAATATGAATGGTACACGTGGAACCTATGTAATTTTTACCAACAAATGTCACCCCAATAAACATAACAATTAAAAAGTAAAATCATGGATGTTAAATAGTAGTGTAAACCACAGGGAGCCCTTTCTTTTTGAGGCATGGGGGTTGCAGGGGCAGGGGTGTCAGTTTTGCTGGTTGTCTTATAGAGTCCTATTCTGTGGTTGATATACCTTGCTGTTCAGTGGCCCTCAGGAAGGAGGCTGATTAGATGATGACAGCAAGGGTATTTAACTTTCTGTCTTGGATGTTGCGTCTCCTGCCTTCCCAAATAGACCTTTATGAAAATTTAAGTGGTTGTCTATTGAATGGTTCAGCTGTCCTCAAACTACAGCCTGTGGGCCACATGTGGCCCGCCGAAAACATCTATCTGGCCCGCTGGGTGTTTTTGCTGCCGCTGCCTGTCCTGCTTAGCAGCCAACTTGTCCCAGGCCGCAGTCTGGCCCTCCAATGGTCTGAGGGACAGTGAACTGGCCCCCTGTTTAAAAAGTTTGAGGACCTCTCATGCCACACTGAGTTAGAAAGAAATTCAGCTTTATTGACATCATTCTCTTGCATTCTAGAAAATGAGGCCCCACTGCCTAAACCTGAGGGCTGTCCCCCATGGAAACTCATCTATTCCCTAACTCTTCCTCCTCTTTTTCACTTTCTCTTTAACTTGTTCTCTGTAGGTGTCCTCAGTGCCCTTCTGTTCTCCCAGATATATCTTGACATGTTTTATACTTCTCCCTTCCATCTTCTAAACTAAAGTATATCCACTTATTCTCTTCTTGTTTTTGCTGATTTCACTGCCTCTGTTGTCTAATGAATGTCAGAACAGTCTCTTCTGCTTCAGCTCTGTTGGCTGTGCAGAGGGTAGGAGTAAGGGCAAGCCCATGAATGGGTACAGCGTGGGATTAGGGAGAAAAACTACGGTATAGTGAATTTTACTCTGCTTCACACCTGGCTGTTCCCCATGAATGCGAAATCGGTGCCTCTTTATTAGAGAATTGATTTTTTGCTTCCACATTAAATAAGAAATTAATATTCTTCCTAATACTTCTCAGGAATGACTTTATTAGGCTAAGGCAGCATTTTCTTCTTTGAAGTATAGTATAAAGCACTGTTATATAAGCTCTTAATGAATGGGATCACACCTGAATTACTTCTCTTGAATCTCTCTGTATAGTCCATGACCAGTGAGGTTAGGATAGGAGTGGGAACTAGAGAGAATGACTTGTAATGTGGTGATATAGGAATTTTTCAGGAAGAAGGTCGCATTTGGATTGGGCTTTAAAGAATGAGAATTGTAGTTAATAAGTGTGAGGATGGGGAGTTTTGGGGCTGAAAAACCAGTGGATATAAAACATGAAAGCATAAAAATGGTACATTCTGTATAGGTAAAGTTATTCTTGAAAGACTGAAATTGTATTTTCATAATTTGGTGATTAAATCTTGCCTTTTTAAATCCTGTATATAGTATTTTCTTGTGAAAATATTTTTAGTTGAGTCTAGTATGGCTGTGTTCCCCCAATCATATTTTTAATTCTTGGCTTGATTTTGTAGGTAGGAGTAACAAATGAAATGGGATATTTATTTATTTATTTATTTATACTATTTTTTTAATGTTAAATTTATTGGGGTGACATTGGTTGGTAACAATTAGATAGTTTCTGGATGTACAAGTCACGTCACATCACCTATGCATCTCTTTATGTGCTCACCACCCAGAATCAGCTCCCCTTCCATCACCATATATCCGGTGTCCACTCCCACCTCCCCTCCCCAACTCTCCCTCCCCCTTACTCCCCCCTCCCCAAGTAAGCACCAAACTATTGAGTGTGTCCATAATGCTGGTGCCCACTCCTACCTCCCCTCCCACTCTCCCTCCCCACTCCTCCCCTTCCCTCAGGCAATCACCAAGTTATTGGGTGTGTCTATAGGTCTCTGTGTCTTTGTTACTTTCAGTTTTATATTCTACCTATAAGTGAGGTCATATGTTTCTTGATTCTTTCAGTCTGACTTATTTCGCTTAAATTGGATGGTCTCTAGGTTCATCCATGTTGTCACAAATGACTGTATTTCATCTTTTCTTATCGCTGAGTAGTATTCCATTGTGTAAATGTACCACAACTTCTTTATCCAGCCATCTATCAGAGGACACTTTGGTTGTTTCCATGTTCTGGCCACTGTGAACAGTGCTGCAATGAACATGCGGGTACAAACATCTTTAAAGATTAAGGTTTTCAGGTTATTTTGGTAGATGCCCAATAGAGGGATGGCTGGGTCATATGGTAATTCCATTCGTAATTTTTTGAGGAATCTCCATACTGCCTTCCAGTAGTTGTACCAATTTACATTCACACCAGCAGTATATGAGGTTTTTTGTTTTTTTTTTTCTCCAAAGTCTCTCCAACACTTGTTATTTCTTATCTTCTTGATTATAGCCATTCTGACAGGTGTGAGGTCATATCTCATTGTGGTTTTAATTTGCATTTCCCTAAAGCTAGTGAAGTTGAGCATTTTTTCATATATCTGTTGGCCATTTGTATGTCTTCATGGGAGAAATGTCTGGGTCTTCTGCCAATTTTTAATCAGATTTTTGTTTTTGTGTTTAATTGTATAAGTTCTTTATATATTTTAGATATTAGACCCTTATCAGAGGTATTGTTTGCAAATATTTTCTCCCATTTAGTTGGTTGTTGTTTGCTTTGTTGATGTTTTTTTTTGTTTGTTTGTTTGCTTTTTGAGGTGCAGAATTTTGTTATTCTAATATAATCCTATTCATATATTTTTGCTTTCACTTCCCTTGCCTTTGAGGTCAAGTTCATAAAGTCCTCTCTGAGTCCAATATCTGTAAGTGTAGAACAGATGTTTGCTCCTATGCCATTTTTTACTTGTTTGTTTGTTTGTTTCTGATCTATGTGGAGGTATTCCATTTTGAGTTAATTTTGGCATATGGTGACAGTTTGTAAATCAGATTCATTCTTTTGAGTGTGGTTTTTCAATATTCCCAGTCTCACTTGCTGTAGAAACTTTCTTTTTTCCATTGTACATTTTTTGCTTCTTTGTAAAAAATTATCTGTCCATATACTTGTGGTTTATTTATGGTTTCTTAATTCTGTCCCATTGGCATGTATGTCTGTTATTTTGACAATACCAAGCTGTTTTGATTATTTTTTAAAGATTTTTATTGTTTTTGAGAGAGATAGTGAGAGACAGAGACAGAGTGAGACAGAGAGAAAGGGGAGGGCCCAGAGCAGTTTCCATTGTTGTATGTCATCAGTTTTTTGACATGGTTTTATTCCACACAGGTGGGAGTAGATCTCACAGAGTGTAAACTGGACTGAGGGCCTCCCACATGGGAGGAAGCCCCCTTGAACCAGGGGCCGAAGTTGGGGGTGAGAACCAAACTGGGAGCCTCTCACATGGGTGTGCATGGGCTGGAGCCAGAATTAGATCCTCGGTCCCTGGGGCTGCTAAACAAGTGCTTAACCAGCTGAGCCATCCCAGCTTCCCTGTTTTGATTATTGACAATTTGTAGTGTAGACTGAAGTCAAGGAACATGATGACTCCAGCCTTATTCTTTTTTCATAGAATTACTTTGGCAATTTGGGGCCTTTTGTGGTTCCATATAAATCTGATAATTAAAAAAAAAATCAATTTCTCAAAAGAATGTCTGTGGAATTTTGATGGGAGTTGCATTAAATTTGTATATTGCCTGAGTAACATGGCCATTTTAACTATGTTGATTTTTCCAGTCCATGAACATGGAATATCTTTCCATTTCTTTGTCTCTTCTTCAATATTTTTAATAGTGTCATAGTTTCCTGTGTATAAGTCCTTCATGTGCTTTGTTAAATTTATTCCTAGGTATTTTATTTTTGCGAATGTTAATAGCAGCTTTATTTATAATAGCACAAAACTAGAAATATAAGAAGGTTGAATTATCAGTAGGAGAATAACTACAATTATGATATATTTATACAATGGACTAGTGCTCAGCAACAAAAGGAACTACTGATATATACAACATGGATGGACGTCAAAAACACCATGCCAAGTAAAAGAAGCTTTAGTCAAATGAATATATACAATATAATTCTGTTTATATGAAGTTCTAGAATGGGCAAAGCTAACCTCTGCCTTCCCCCACTTGCAAGTATGTGTGTGTGTGTGTGTGTGTGTGTGTATGGATATAAAATTTATTATTATTTTTTAGTATTTATATACTAAATAATAGTATTTGGGATTTATATACTAAATAGTAAATAATATTATTATTTTTGAATAGTGGTTGTCACTGAAGCAAGTGGGAGGATGAGGATTGACTGGGAAGTGGCAAGAGAGAACTTTGTGTGATATGGTTTTGTTATCTGTTTGAAAAATGTTGGGGTCATTTGTTCCTGTTTGTATTCAATCTTTCAGTTCTCTCCTACCATCTTTATTGATTTAATTTAATTTTTCTAGTATGTAAACCATTATTAGCATGTTTGTATAATCAAAACTATATAAAATAGTATTGTCAGAGAGGTGTTACCCTCTCCTCCATCCCTTCTATTCCATCCCTCTGCTATTGTGGGTAACCAAATTCATTGGACTCTGGTTTATTCTTCCTGTGTTTATTTTTGCAAAGATAAGTAGATACATTTATGTGTTTATTTCCCAACTCTTCCTTACCTAAAAATAGCACACTTTACATACTTTTTTGAAATTTGCTTTTTTCCCACTTAAACAATATGTACTGGAAATTACTCCATATCAGTTAATACAGATTAAAAAAAAAAAAGCAGTTGCATGCTATCTTAATGTCTGAATTATAGTGCTATAGTTTATTTAGTCAATCCCCTTTCTTTGGGATTTATTTTCCTAGGTATTTTATTCTTTTTGTTGTGATTGCAAAAGTATTGTTTTTCTCATTTCTTTTTCTGAAATTTTGTTGTTCATATATAAAAATGCTATGGATTTTTTTTTTTTATTTATAGAGAGTAATTATTTTATCTTCAGTGCATATTTATTTCTATTTTACTTTTGACAGATAGAGAGAGAGACAGAGACAGAGACAGCCAGAGAACCGAACTGTGGGAACTCCCCAGTTCAGCACGTGGGTCCTGCCTGGGCCGGAGCCGGGATTCGATCCCCGGTCCTCGTGGCCTCAAAGCGAGCACTCAACCCGCTGAGCCGTCCCGGCTTTCCCCCGGATTTTTTTTATTGTTAAATTTAATGGGGTGACATTGGTTGGTAACAATTAGGTAGTTTCCAGATGTACAAGTCCACATCACATCACCCATGCATCGCATTATGTGCCCACCTCCCAGAATCAGGTCCCCCTCCACCACCATATATCTGGTGCCCACTGCCACCTCCCCCCACAACTCTCCCTCACCCCTTCTCCCACTTCTCCAGGTAACCAGCAAACTATTGAGTGTGTCCATGATGCTGGTGCCCTCTCCCACCTCCCCTC